>CM018050.1:6959943-7102443 GCA_008638375.1 Nyssa sinensis
GTGGGCGGTAGGGGCTGGCACGAGCAGCAGGGGCTGGTAGCAGGGCGCGTGGCACACACGCTGCAGGCGCACGCATGGGTGCGTGGGCTAGGGCTGGTGTGCGGCTGGGGCATGGTCTGCCATGCTTGGGGGCTACTGGTGTAGAGAATTGAAAATTGAGGATAAATTTTTCATTTTGCCGGTAGGGCACTACACATGCATTTTTGGATATAAGTCTATTTAGGAACATATTTATAGTTTCCCATAGAAGAGAAATATGATTAGAATGTTAAAATACACCTCCTGTAAAAATTTGAGCCTATTTGGAGCCAATTTTAAAAATTGGACCATAAAGGGCATCCGGGTAACATGGGTGGACCCGGCCAAACCTGGCCATAGGAGAAAATAAAATTTTTTGAAAAATATCATTTAAAATAATTTTAAGAACTTTGGCTAAAACAAAATATCGAATTGAGGCGTTTCGGGACGAGCTGTAGTGTAACGGGGTCCCGAACTCATTAAGGGCAAAAGGGTCATTTTGTTCCCTTAGCCCCTTGACTATAAATACAGCACTTAGTGTAAAAAAATGAGAGAAATGGCCTGGAGAAGCAGCAACAGCCGCGCATGGGAGAAAAATGAAGAGAAAACCTAGGTTTTCCAATCTTCAAGCTTCCAAAACACACTTCTAAGCTTGGATTTTCACAAGACTTCCTTCTAAAAAGTTGTTCCCCACATCAAGGGCTACAGCTACACAGCGAACACAACTCCCTAAGGTTGAGAAAAACCCTTTTAGGTATGATATTTTTCTAAGTAAGGAATAGGTTAAGTAAGTTAGGAGTCTTTTATAAGTTGATTGAATGATTTATATGTTTATTTGCTGTTAGAAAATCACTTTGGATATAGTTGCTTTGAAAATCTAGAGTTGGTTGTTTATGTACTTGTGTGTTCTTTATATTCTTTGGGAATTTAGTAAAGTGATAAACATGAACCATGACTATATGTATAATTTATTGTATTCTAGCTCATGTTCATGCAGACAAAATCTTTTAGTTGGAAAGTTATGATTTATTCAAAGTGTTGGTGCTTTATGTATTTTGTAATCTTAGAGAATTTGTCAAAGTGATGAACATGTAACTTGTTTATATGTTTGATTCATTGCATTCTAGCTTATGTTCATGCAGAGAAACTCTTATGGTTTGAGAGTTAAGATTTATTCCATGTGTTGGTACTTTATGTATTTTATGATCTTTGAGAAATTGTTAAGGTTGTGACTATGTAATGTTTATATGTGAAATTGATTGGATTACATGTTAGGTTCATGTAGACAAAGTTTTGTGATATAAAAGTTATAGTTGTTTTAAATACATTGCATTATTTAAAGCATGTTCCATGTATTTAATAAAATGCTTCATTGAGATTGCATTATTGCATGGTGAAATCAAAGCATATTGGCATGATGTGATTCCTTGAAAACATAGTGTGTGTTGATCACCTGGTGCTATGTGATGAGTGCGCAAAAGTACACTTTAAAGACCCTATTATTTAATTAAAATGCTAGAAAGTGAATAAAAATGTTGGGTTGTAATTGATATTATTTGATTTAATTCTTATTTACAGTGAAATGCGTTTGAGCATTATTTAATATTTTAAATGTCAAAATGAACGCATTAAACAGTCCTTGAGAATTCTACTCTTAAATAGTTGTAAAGATTTATTATTTGTTGGCTTGCAGGACACAACGGCCCAAGGCAAAAGAAAAATAAAGAAAAGAAAAAAAAAAGAAATAAAAGCTCCAGGCGTTTGATTGAAGAAAAGCAAAGCAAAAGAAAAGATTAAAAAAAGAGAGAAGCAATTGAAAATAGGAAGCAGGGCCATGTGCTGGAGTGTTTAGCAAGGCCATTCCATGCATTGGGCTTAATTGAATCAGGCGCAGAATTGGATATAGATGCGGGTCCCAGGGCAATTGTTTGTGCAGGCGTGCTGTGCGGCTGGCTGTTAGAGGAGCTGTTTGTTGCTGTGTGGGGCCCAGGCTTGGACGCTGACCAAGGAAATAAGAAGGAAAGCCAGTGCGCATGGGCATATGGCTGGCATGTTGTGGCTGAATTGGGACGGCTTGGGCCTGGGCTGTCCAACCAAATGAAGCAGGCTGACTGAGTTGCTGGCCTAGCGTGTAGTGGACTGATGCGTAAGGATAGTTGGCGCGGCTAGGTCGTGAAGGCCCATCAGTGTTAATGAAGAGCTGATATATATATATATATATATATATATAGAAAAAAAAAAACCTAACAGGGGAGAGAGTCGCAAGTGCAGCGTTACTGTTCAGAGAACCAGAGCTACAGCGCAGGCCGTCCATGGCTCAGTTTTTCTCCGTGAAGTTTATGTTGTCCGTCCTGTACATGGGTAACTAAATTTTCAAGTGGGGTTAGGGATGAACTTGCACCATAGATGGTTGTTTTAATTTATTTTTGATTCCTGTACGTGGTTTTTATTTATTAAATTCTTTGATGATCATTCGCAATTTATTGTTGAATTTTATTCTCTGAATAATTAAAAGGGTTTAGTCCGTTTATAGATTCAGTCATGCTTTTTCTATTGAATGGATTAATGTTTTGATTATTTTTGGAACAATTAGTTATTTATATTGATTCAATTCTTTGCTGCAATATTGCTTGGGTATATTGTCGTCGTTGGGTTTTTTCAATGTGAATGATAATTTGAGTGATTTAAAAGTGTTGAATGATTTTTCAAAGAGTTATTTTAGTCTAATTTTGGTTCATAATTTTTTATCTCTCGATTGAGATTTTTGGAATTTAATTTCTCAATTGAGTTATCAGTGAATTAAAAATAATTAAAATACCAGATATGTGCAAGAGATTCCCGACACTCCACTGTTCATTAAATTTGAGTACTTTATCCGTTAATCAGCTTGTTTAATTTTTATTTGCAATCAAAATCACTTTCTATATTTTATTTTCTCGTTAACTGTTTAATACTTTCTGTTAGTTTCATAAATTCTGTTTATTATTCTTTTAATTTTGTCTCCCTGTGGAATCGACACCCCAAAGCTACCACTACACTAACTACTACTTGCGTATTCTTTGGGTGTAATCACTATGCATTATGAGGGTGTAGATCCGTTGTGAAGAACCCAAATTTGGCCATTGCATTGGTGCCTGCTTATCCAACGGGAGCGATTCGTGACCACAGGCTTTGGTACTCGCTGACCAACGGGAGCGATCCGTGAAACAAGACATAGGTGTGGCATAGAATTGCATGGGTGTGTCACGCATATTGCTATTGCATTGTATTAATGAATTGGAAGGCATGTAGATTATGAATGTACACTTGCACTTGCCACGCCTTAACTTTGTTCCTTGCATTAGCATTATGTCATACCAGCAGTTGAGCTGACCCATCGTAGGATATCATATTACAGATGAGGTTCTGGTACTTGAGACTTGATGAAGTCTTGAAGGAAGGAGGGGAAAGGAATTGTGAAGACATTTGGCCCTTCGGGCATATTTTTGTATGTATGGGCATAAGCCCAATGACTTGTACTAAATTTGGAAAAATAGTGGGATTATAGGCCATGGGCCATCTTGAAATGTAAGGGTTTAAACCCAAATGACATGTAGGATATATTTGTTTAATGAGCATCATATGTATATGTTGAGAACATTAGATGTACGTTTAATTTTAATGAACTTGTGGCCATCGAGTGATGATGGATTGTGATGTGTAATATATATATATATATATATATATATATATATGACGGTTGCAAAATATTAGATAGAAAAATGCTTTGAAAACAAAGGAATTTATGTTAAAAATTTTGTGAAATTAAGGGGGGAATTAAGTGTGTAAAACACCCTATATATAGGTGGGGAAAAGTGCCAAAAAGAGGGGGTTAAAAACCTTGAGGAAGTGGGTGAGAAATTGGAAAAAACTAGTTGCAGCCCTTAGGAAAAGAATACAGAAAATGGAAAAGTTAGGTTGCAGCCAAATCACTGTAGCTATAGGAAAATGCCCTAGACCAGCCCCAGCCTGAACTGCCCTGCACTACCTCAGCTGCGCCCCCCCTTCTGCGCACGCCGCACCTTGTGCTCCCCGCGTGCCCGTCACCTGCCTGCTTCCCTCTTGCAGGCGCGCACGCCTGCGCCACTGTGCGCCCTACCACAACTGCTGCCCTGCTGCTGCCTGCCACCATGGGCAGCCAGCCCCTGCCCACTTTGACACTACCCTTGGTCACTTACCTTAGGCCATGTTTGGCCACTTCCTTGGACCACTTTAGGTAGGATTTTTGATCTATTCTTGACTTATGTCTTAGGGCCTTTGGGGCCCAATTGGGTAATTGTTCCAAGACATTTTTAGAGATGTTTTGAGGTTGTTTTGGAAGCCATTTTTGAACATAACTTAAACTATTTTGAATAATAATTGGGAGGAATGTTTGAGTGACATTAGGAAACCACTTTGGTTAAGTCAATAGCAAGTCTTCATTTCTAATTTTAGGGAAACATGGGAGAATGAATGCATCAAACTGAATCCATTAAATTGTCTTTTATTTCCTTTTCTTAATTCATTTCACTCACTCCCCGGGTTTGTGGAAATTCAGGGCGTGACAACGTGGAGCCTAAGTTTGGAAAAATCCATTTAATTATGTTTTATAAATCCTTTTAATTTATTTCCATTCATTCCCCGGGTTTTGGAAATTCGGGGCGTGACAGCTAGACCTAATTTTCTGAATTTTCATTGTAACTAGTTGCAAGATGATTTTTTCCTTTTTTCGATTTTTTCTTCAAAGTGTTGCAGCTAGTTTTTCTAATTTTTCACCTACTTCCTCAAGGTTTTTAACCCCCCCTTTTTGGCACTTTTCTCACCTATATATATGGTGTTTTACACACTTAATTTCTCTCTTAATTCCACAAAATCTTTGACATAATCTCCTTTGTTTTCTAAGCCTTTTCTACCTAATATTTTGCTACCATTCATATACATAAGCATATCCCAATCCACCCTTACTCGATAGCTACAATTTATGAAAATTAAACATACATCCATTTCTTTCAACATGTACATGTAATGCACATTAAACCAAGTACACTCTATTTGTCATTTAGATTTAAACCCTTGCATTACAAGATAGCCCATGGCCTATAATCCACTATTTTTTCAAATTTAGTACAAGTCATTGGGCTTATGCCCATTCATACAAAAATATGTCCCAAGGGCCAAATGTCTTCACAATTCCTTTCCCCTCCTTCCTTCAAGACTTCATCAAGTCTCAATTACCGGGAACCTCATCTGTAATATGATATCCCACGAGGGGTCAGCTCAACTGTTGGTATGACATAATGCTAATGTAAGGAATAAAGTTAAGGCGTGGCATGTGCAAGTGTACGTTTATAATCTACATGCCTTCTAATTCATTAATACAATGCAATAGCAATATGCATGACACACTTATGCAACTCTATGCCACACCGATGTCTCATTCACGGATTGCTCCCGTTGGGTCAGAGTACCAATGTCTCATTCACGGATCGCTCCCGTTGGGTCAGAGTACCAATGCAATGGCCAATTTTGGGTTTTTCATCACAGGATCTACACCTTCATAATGCATAGCACCAAGTGCTCAACCCACACTATGTTTTCAAAGGATTCACCATATGCCAATATGCTTTGATTTCACCATGCAATAATGCAATCTCAATAAAGCATTTTATCAAACACATGGGGCATGCTTTAAATAATGCATTATACTTAAAGTAACAATAACCTTTGAACCATAAAACTTTATCTACATGAACCTAGCATGTAATCCAATCAATCGTACATATAAAACATATCACACATTCACAACCTTACACATTCTCAAAGATTGCAAAAATACACAAAATACCAAACACATTGAATAAATCATAACTTCCTAACTACAAGATTTTGTCTACATGAACATAAGCTAGAATACAATGAATTATACATATAGTCATGGTTCATGTTTATCACTTTGCCAAATTCTCAAAGAATAAAAAAGTACATAAGGTACCAACCCTAGGTTTTCAAAGTAACTATAAGCTAGGTAGTTCTCTAACAACAAATAAGCATGTAAGTCATACAATCAACTTATAAAAACACTCCTAAACTCAACCCTATTCCTTACTTAGCAAAATATCATACCTAAAAGGATTTTTATCAACCCTTGGGAGTTGTGTTCACTGTGCAGTAGAACCAATCAGTGAGAATGTAGCCCTTGACGTGGGGAACAACTTTCTAGAATGAAGTCTTGTGAAAATCCAAGCCTAAAAGTGTGTTTTGGAAGCTTGAATATTGGAAAACCTAGGTTTTCTCCACTTTTTTCTCCATGCACGAGCTGACGCTGCTTCTCCATATCATTTCTGTGATTGTTTCACACTAAGTGTTTTATTTATAGTCAAGGGGATAAGGGGGCAAAAAGACCCTTTTGCCCTTAATGAGTTCGGGACCCCGTTACGCTACAACCCATCCCAAAACGCCTCAATTCGACATTCTGCTTTAGTCAAAGTTCTTAAAATTATTTTAAATGAAAATTTTTCAAAAATTTTATTTTCGCCTGTGGCCGGGTTTGGTTGGTTCCCCCCGGGCTACTCGGATGCCCTTTTGGTCTAATTTTTTAAATTATCTCCAAGTAGGCTCAAATTCTCGCAGGAGGTGTATTTTAAAATTCTAAGCATATTTCTCTTCTATGGCATACTCTAAATATGCATCTAAACATAACTTATGCCTAAATGATGCATGTAGAACGCCCTACCGACAAACAACGCATGAAAAGTGTCCTACCGGCAAAAATGAAACATTTACCCTGATTTTTTAGATCTCTACATCTTTTCTTACCCATATCGATTTTATAACCTCTTTATCCATTTTGGGTAAGGTTGAGGAAGACTTATCCATCTTTGTATTTTTCCTTCTTGGACTTATAGATGGATTTCCTAATGTCTCAATTTTCAGTCTATTTATTTTTTCATGAATTTTCCTAGACTATATATTTAGTTTGTGGAGTATACTTTGAACCTTGATTTATTATTTATATTTAGATATTTGGTTCATTTGAGGGTTCCAAAATTGATAAAAAAAAAAAAGGTCTTATATGACCTTTAACTCTACAATGACAACAAATAGGAATGAATTCCTTATCAGGATTCTGAACTTTCTTAAAGGGCTTAAAGACTTCATTCTTGACATTTGGTTTATTACCTTTAACCTTTAATTTAGGTTTTTTTTTTTTTTTTTCAAAAATTCCTAACTTTGTTTTATCACTAGGGGATTTTAATCCTAGAAACATTTCGTCAAGTTTCAAGGTTCCCTTATTCATCATTTGGATAGGTTCATTAGCCTTATTAGATTTTTTTTTAATATTTTCATTCTTAACGAGAATTGAATTTTTTTAATTATTGCTTTGTTGAAACTTATCTTCTAGAAGTTTCATTTTGTCCTCTAAGGAAACTAATAAAGATTGCATATCTTCCACTTGCATTTTAAACTGTTCTAATTTAGATTCAAGTGTTTACTTTATAGTCTATAGTTCATTTCATTGACATTACCCAACAATTTTTTATTTATCTTCTTCTACCTAAAATATTCAGTAACTATAGTGTTATTGGCATTATGTATTCTTTTGTAGTCTAACTCAAAATCTAGTTTATGCTAGTGTTTTTACTATCCAACTAAGTAAAGTTAAATTTCGAACATTCCTAATATTAAGAATTTCAACAAATTAAATTCCTATGAGAACAAGATTTGATACCAATTGTGAAAATGTTGAGAGAAATTTGACATGTGAAATTATACCAATTAATCAATTAAGACCTAATAAAATTAGGTTCAATTAATTATGATCGTTGTTTACTTATCACTAAACTTAATTATATGAGATTGATTACTGCCTAAAATATATTTTTGTTGAATGACTTAACTAATGATTCCAAGTATATCAAGCATCCTATTAAAATAAACAAAATAGTAAAAATATGAAGGACATGAAGAATTACGTGGAAAACCTTCATGGGTAATAAAAGCCACACTAAGCTACAAAAATCCACTAGTTAAAAAGAATAAAATACAACTCCACAAAGATTTGAACTCTCAAACAACTAACCTACCATCCCTAGTAGTGCTCTCCAAGTCTTCTTGAATCTTCTCTGTCATGCCCCGGGTCTCCTAAGACCCGTGGGTGACCTTGTAAATTAAGGTCAAACTAAATAAATGATTCATGTATATCTCAAACCACTCTATGATATGCATATTCTCACTTAAGTTTTTCATAACAAAAACATTCATTCACATTCCATACATATAACACCCAACAAGATTTTCACACATAAATTTCAAAAGTGTATTCATCCTGTGATTGCTATTTCTAAGTAAAAAAAACACTAATCTTGTTGAAGCTCCTGAGTCTTCACATCAATATATAAAGACCATAAGGCCTTTTACATTCCTAAAATAACAAAAGACAAAAATAGAAATTGTAAGTTTATTTACATCCAAAAATAAATATAAGAGTCCAAAAGATATGTCTTTCTAATGCATATCATCAAACGACCAACTCATTGGCGTTACTTGCATTTGGTAGGGGTCAATATAACAACCCCATAGACCAACTAAATAAAGGGAAGAATAAACGGTGACAACTGTAGGTATGTGTTAAGTGGTGTCAAGTAAGTGTCACCAAGCATTTCAATTCAATGAAAATTCATAGCATAATCAATTGAAATAAGAACATCAATACAAAAATAGTAACATATTTCAATTCTCACAATAAGAATGTAATACAAAATGAGGTTAGATCATCATCACCTCACTCATCTCAACGGTACTACTTTCTACTTCCACTTCTTCCGTAATCCTTCAAGATTACCTAATGGCCCTCGGTTGAGCCTGAGTGCTTTTCGGGCTACTAACCCAATGGAAACATGCGACCGCCCGTACGGGGTTATGATTTGTAATTGAAGGAAGACACAATCCTCATCACAAAAATTTCAGGTAAACTATCCATGACGTTCCCTGTCTTAACTTGTAATTTCTTCTTTCATTTCTTCCCCTTTCTCAACCCTTCAACTATCTAGATTCTCATTCGTTCCTCACAAGGTATTTATTCAATCTTTCATTCAATCAAGGGTATCTAAGGGGGCAATATCATTCACATTAAAGGAAAAAATGTCACACATGTAATACAACCAATAATTTTACCATACAACATCGTCACCATCATTTAAGGATTTTATCAAACAATTAGTAGGCATGTCTACTTCCTATAAGTTTATGAATAATAAGTAAATAATTCTTGAACATTCATGTAAAAAAATTTTAAGCCGACACTATACATCGAACACATATTTTAACATTTTAGATAAGATATATCAAGAGATAAGCATAAAAGGTTCATTTATTAGTTCATCTAGAAATCTACATCATTCTTTACAAAAATTTCATACAAGATGGTGCATAGAAATATCATGCAATGCATATTTTTTTTTCTTAACATTCATTCTTCACCTATACTAGAAGTTTTACCTCCTAACAAGTGTGGATTTGTGTGTAAAGAGAGAAAAATTTCAATTTCAAGCTTCAATCATTGCTCCCAAAACCTAAGATGTAAAGATCTAAAAAATTAGGGTAAATTTTTCATTTTTGCCAGTAGGGCACTATTCATGCACCGTTTGCCGGTAAGATGTTTTACATACATTATTTAGGCATAAGTTATGTTTAGAAGGATAATTTGAGTATGTCATACAAGAAAAATATGTTTATAATGTTAAAATACACCTCATGTGCAAATTTGAGCCTAATCGGAAGTAGTTTGAAAATTTGGACCAAAAGGGCATCCCAAGTGGCCGGGGTGGAACCGACCAAACCCGCCCGTAGGCGAAAATAAATTTTTTTGAAAATTTTTATTTAAAATAATTTTAAGAACTTTTGCTAAAGCAAAATGTTGAATTAAGGCGTTTCGGGACGGGTTGTAGTGTAACGGGGCCCCGGATTCATTAAGGGCAAAGAGGTTATTTTGCCCCTTTATTATAAATACAACCCCTTAGTGTAATTTTTATTAGAATTTGGTCTGAGATACAGCAGCAGGTCGTGCATGGGAGAAAAGTGAAGAGAAACCTAGGGTTTTCCAAGTTTCAAGCCACCAAAACACATCCCTAGGCTAGGATTCTCACAAGACTTCCTTCTAGGAAGTTGTTCCCCATGTCAAGGACTAAATTCTCACTGATTGGTTCGGCTGGACAGCGAACAAAACTCCCAAGGGTTGAGAAAAACCCTTTTAGGTATGATATCTTGCTAAGTTAGGAATAGATTTAAGTTTCCTTGCCTCTTATGTGTTATTTGAATGAATTGTATGTTTATTTGCTATTAGAAAGTCAGTTAGGATGTAGTTGCTTTGAAAACCTAGAGTTGGTTGTTTGGGTGCTTATGTGCTCTTTGAGTTCTTTGAGGATTTGTTATTATAATGAAGATGTACCTTGCATATGTGTTTAAATTATTACATGGTGGCTTATATTTATGTGGATAGGCTTTATGTTTTGGAAGATATGGTGGTTAATGCATTAAAGCTTGGTGTGATTATGCCTTCTTTGAGAATTGGTAAAAATTATGAAAATGTGACTTAAACATGGGTCTAAATTGATTGTGTATAATATATGTACATGTGGAAGATGTTGTGTGGTTTGAAAGTTGGAGTTTACTTTATAAATGATGCATGATTTAAGGTGTAGGCCAAATGTTTGATAAAATGTTTCATTGAGATTGCATAGAAAAATCAAGGCATATTGGCATGGTGTAAACCTTTGGAAACATAGTGTGGGTTGAGCACTTGGTGCTATGCATTATGAGGGTGTAGCTCCTGTGGTGAAAAACCCAAAATTGGCCATTGGTACTCGTGTCCAACGGGGACGGACTATGAAGCAAGACATACGATTGGTACTCGTGTCCAACGGGGACGTACCATGAAGCGAGACATACGATTGGTACTCATGTCTAACGGGGAAAGGCCGTGAAGCGAGACATGGATGTGGCATAGAGTTGCATATGTGTGTGTCATGCATATTGATATTGCATAGCGTCGAGGGATTGGAGGGTTATAGCATCTAAATGTACACTTGCACATGCCAAGCCTTAAATCTTATTCCTTGCATTAGCATTATGTTATACCAGCAATTGAGCTGACGCCTCGTGGGATATCATATTACAGATGAGGCTTCCGATACTTGAGACTTGATGAAGTCTTGAAGAGCAGAGGAGACATGGATCACGGAGGATTTTTGGCCCCTAGGACATATTTTGAGTTGTATAAGGGCATAAGCCCTAAGCCATATGAAACGAATTTGTAAAAATTTTATATATTATGAAAAGAATGGAAAAGACGTTATATATTGTAACAAATATGAAGTTTGTGATCTTTAAGTTCAAGTACATGTGAATATATGATGGATTGTATAATTAAATGATATATATTTAATTTCTATGAGATTGTGGCCATCGAGTGAGGATGGAATGTACAAACCCTTAATTGTATAATGTATCATGAATATTAGGTGAGAAAAAGATTTAGAAAACAAAGGGGGCTATGTTGAAATTTTGAGAAAATCCAAGGATTTGTTAGGTGTGTAAAACACCCTTTAAATAGGTGAAAAAGGTGTCAAAAGGGGAAGGGGTTAAAAACCTTGAGGAAGTGGGCTAAAAATGGGAAAAAGTGGCCTTCAAAACTTTGCAAAAAAATTTGGAAAACAGAGAAATTTAACCGTTGGACAGAGAAATTCAGCTATAGCATTTCTACTGTTACTACAATGAAACTTGTAGATAGCCCCTGACTAGCCCCCCTGCCACCCAGCCGCGCGCGCATGTCGCGCGCCCAAGTGGGGGCACCACCCACCCGCCTGTCTGTTGCCAGCCTTGCCCCAAGAGTGTGCTACCCTGTTGCCTTGCCATGGCACCTAGCCTTGACACCCCTCTTGACACCTACCCTTGGTCACCTTTTTGAGCCATATTTGGGCACTTTTTTTGAGTCATGTTTGGGCACCCTATTGGGCCATGTTTGGCCACCCTTTTGGGCCATTTTTGGTCACATTTTTGGGCCATGTTTGGCCACCCTATTAGGCTATGTTTGGCCCCTCTCATGGGCCATGTTTGGCCACACTATTAGGCTATGTTTGGCCCCTCTCATAGGCCATGTTTGGCCACTTCCTTAGACATATTTTGGTAGACTTTTTTTATCTATTCTTGGCCCATGTCTTAAGGCATTTGGGGTATTATTCCAAGACAATTTTAGAGATGTTTTGGGGCTGTTTTGGAAGCCATTTTTGAACATGACTTACACTATTTTAAATATTAATTAGGAGGGATGTTTGAGTGACATTAGGAGACCATTTTGGTTAAGTCAATTAGCAAGTCTTCGGTTTTAATTTTGGGAAAACATAGGGGAATGAATACATAATCAACTAAATCCACCTTAATAACCTTCATTTACTTTTCTTATTTCATTTCACTCCCTCCTCGAGTTTGTGAAAATTTAGGGGCGTGACTATCAGAGCTTGCCCCAACCGGAAGTGTGGGCCACACGAGGACGCGTGCTCTGTAGGAGGGAGGGTTGCCGCCTGAGAGGCTGAGCTTGAAGGGGAACCGCTTCTGTCCCATATTGCTTGTGGGGGAGAGGTTGAAGGTACACATAAGGAGGGCTGCACACTACTTAGTACAAGGCCTTTTGGTGGGTAAAAGCCCAGCCAAGAACAAAGTCGTCGGGCCGCAGGCCCAAAGTGGATAATATTGTGCAAAGAAGGTGTGGGCCTTGACATAAAAAATGATTTATACCGTTTATTTCACTCAACCAAGCTAGATTTTATGTGTAAAGAGAGAAAAATCCCAATTCCAATCTTCAATCATTGCTCCCAAAACCTAAGAAATGATTTGTAGCATTTATTTCACTCAAGTAAACTAGATCTATAAAGAAATGCAAGAAATTTGGAAAAGAATGAAAAGTCCCAAATTTACCTTTTATTCTTGAAATTTTTTTTGAAATTCTAATTTTCAATCGGTAGGATTCTTCTTGATGATGAGTCTTGTGCTATGATCTATTAATAGGGTATAGATTTTCATGAACATCAAACCCCCCAATTTCTTCTCTTGTCTAGAGAGGGTTTTGAATGGAAGAGATAGTGAGATTTTACAAAAATGGCCTTTTAGCCCCCACTAAAAAGTGTTCTATCACACGTTCGTTCGAACGAACGAGCCCTTCGTTCAAACGAAGGTTGAACAAATATCAAACAAAAATTACAGTAAACTCTCTGGTGTTCGTTCAAACGAACAGCCCATTCATTCGAACGAATGCCAAAAAACCTTACTCATTTTTTCTTATTTTTACTATTTTTCATTTATCGCTCATGTATTATTAGTCCATATTATGTTGTTTAAATTATTTTCACTTCATTATTACGTTCGTGAGGTTTATTATCATGAAAAATTAATATTATTCATTATTTATTTCTTTTATGCATTTTTTAATTTTATGAAATGTTACATTCTCATTGTACTATTCAACTTTAATTAGCTTTTACCAGTTCTGGCACCATCTACGATAAGTTGATCCATTAGTTTCCTCAGTGTGTAAGGTCTAGAAGTACATGTTCTAACTCATCTATATACTCTTACATGTACTTATCCGATAGTACATATATAGATGTTCAACCACAAGGAATCAATCCTTGAAATATGATGTCTATATGAATAAAAAGAAAAAGTAAACGATTTCTTTGTATTCTCTATGTTTCAAGAGGCTAGGGTTATTGTCATGTGTAACATAACACCCTATTTATATTAATTCATGTACTAGACCTAAACCTAATAGGAAAATATTTTGTGCATAAAATAAACAAAGTCCAGAACCTTTTATCCATTCGGATGGGGAAGCTACTGGAAAACAACCTCTATTTTTTGATGAGAATTAATGAAAAAATTCTAAAAATTATTATTTTCAGGTAATAAAATAAGTTTATAATTTTTCAAAAAATCATTTTCTATAAGTATATTAACCTATAGTCAAAATTAACTCCACTTAAAGTCATATTATCTATAGTTAAGTTCATATCTAAACTTGAGAAGAGTTCTATGAGGTGTGCCTTATAAAAATGCATGATATACATGAACATATATGATTGGAAACTTTTTTAGTTATTAAGGTAGATGCGAGGTGTCTCAAGTCATTTCTTCATGACTTGCAGTAGACCACATGACTCAAAACTAATTCAAAAATTATTGTCTAAAGAAATACAACCCTTTGAAAAACAGTTACTAATATAAATTGTCTAATTTTCCTAACATAAGTTTTAGGAGTTATGAAGCGACCCAAACCATTTCATTCTCATCCCCATCCAATCATTACTAATAAAAACAACTGTTCATGTTAAAATTAAAGAAAAAATATAATAAAAAAGAAAGAGAAGAGAGAGAATGGGAAAACCCTAAAAATTACATTGTATTAGATGACTTGATAAATAACTTACACAATAGGCCTCTATATATAGGAGAGTATATGAGAGTTCTATAAGGAAAATGAAACAAATACTAAGACTGCTAACCCTGATATCATAATAATATGAATAACCCTAATATATTTATACTATACTTTTAACAGTCCCCTTCAAACTCAAGATGGAAACTAAGAGAACAATTTGAGCTTGAAGATAAAATATCATAGGTGCCTTACTAAGAAAAATTAACCAGTCATGGAGTAGCAATCTGTTTGATGCGATTTTTTGGGTCCCCTGCTTGTACAATAGTGGAGTGACAATTGCATCAAACAATAAGTCTTGGTTGGTGAAAATGTCTGCAACTGATGATCTGAAGAGGCTAAACAAGTGTGACATTTGTAGACTGCTTGACAAAACATGGATAAGAACTGTAGGATATTTGATGGAACACATGTGAATAAGCCTTTTGTTAATGAAGTTGGACACATGACAAAATACGTTGATTGTAGACATAAATTTGAGATGGTGATTACTTCTCTAGGTTGACACATAACTGATAGGATCTCACAACATCATGTGAGAGCTTACATGGAATACACATATCTGATGAAATCGAACACGCGTGAGGGTGAACGCCACTATCTAAACCTAACAAGAGTGAGAGCTAACAAACTAACACATATCTAAAGATAAAGGACACGTAAGAGGGCGAAACGTCACTAAAAACCTCACATGAGTGAGAGCTGAGAGTTGACAAACTAACACATAACTAAAGAGAGGGCTGACTTTGTTATGAAGACCTCACATCAGTGAGAGATCACGAGCAGCGATTCAGTATGTATTGTACAATGCCCAAAAAATAGGAGAATGCATGCAATGACTATCATGGTGGAACATGCAACAAATATAGGCTTATGTGTTGCAAATTTACCCTGAATAAAAAAAGACGCGTGAACAAGACTGTCATGACAGAACACACAACGAAAGACACGTGTTAAAATAAGCCCAATAAAATCAAAAGAAGCTTCATAAAATAGTCACAAAAAAACACACTTTGTGATATCATCATCACAAGAATCTCTACCATTATCATCGATTAAGGAAGAAAGAGCCTACAACAACCTAAGATTGATGCGTATGAGTATCCAAAACTAATATTCTCAGATTGATGTTCTAACTGCAGCAATGTTGCTAGTATATAGAGTGCCTTGATTCCGATGAGGCAATAGGAAGATGGATCTCACCAAAGACTTGTCGAAACAAGAAGAACACGAATTAGAAACGATCGTGGAAACAGAATGATTCATAATTGTGGCTTTGATACCATGTTAAAATTAAAGAAAAAATATAATAAAAAAGAAAGAAAAGATAGAGGAATTGAAAAACCCTAGGGATTACATTTTATTAGATGACTTGATAAATAACTTACACAGTAAGCCTCTATATATATGAGTATATGAGAGTTCTATAAGAAAAATGAGACAAATACTAAGACGACTAACCCTAATATCACAATAATATGACTAACTCTAATATATTTATACTATACTTTTAACAGTTCAATAACTTTTCAAATCTAATTTTCTTCACAAATTTTATAATACTCATAAGTGTTCATACATAGGTTTAACAGGAAAAGCTAAGTTCAATTCCTTGTTTTAAAGTACCGAATTTAGGTTTCACCAAGCAATTGACTACTTCATAGAAATCTATTGTTTGGTCCATTTTGGGCTTCTTGCACCTAATATTCACACAATCCATATAACAAAATTTACTACATTTATATGCATCATCATATCAAATTTCATAATTTAAAACATCCACTTTTCTTTGCAAAGAGAGAAATGTTGAATGTATTTAACTCCTACTCTATTCACAAAGAATGTCAATCTAGTTTGGACCCTCATATATCTCTATTCCCAAACCATGCTATAGTGATATTTTTAAGGAATTTTCTTCTACAAGTATAGTTTTCACAAGATTTGGAATCACTAAAAAAGAATGCCTATAATTCAAGTTATTAACCAAACCATCCCTAGAGGTTAAATTTTGCACAATTTTGTTAAAATGGTCATAACAATCTCATTTTTAACCCAATCATTGTCATTCATGAGTCATCTAAAAGCTAAGAGGGAGAAGTTTAATTATGCATAAGATTAGGGATGAGGAGATACAACCCCCTAAATAGAGTGTATGCTATCTTCATTATAACATGCCATAAATCATTCCTTAATGTCATTTTATTCATATAAATAGAAATATTACATATTATGTATATGATTTCAAGAGTTCAAACACATAAGTAGCATTAATGCAAGTTTCCCAAATCTTCAATACACACAAAATACACAACAAACATTGAGCCAACATAAGGCTGCCAATTTTCAACAACAAAAGTTACTAAGGCTTGCCAATCCCATCAAAACACGAAAACAAGTAAGTTTTCACATGTGTAAAGCCTTACGCCTCGGTCTTCTTTTCATTCCCTGTACCAAGTAAGGGGTTAAATAATGCCCTTATAGGAGATTCTAACCAAATGATTAAATAAGTATCATTCAATGTGAATTCTTATGCTAGTGTATTGTCATGGTATATGAAAATTGTAATATTCAAGTCACCAATGGCATGAGTTAAACATTATAACATACAATCATTTGAAGGCATTCAACATAACCATAAAGCACTTAACAAATAGAAGCCAAATTCTAACTCAATTTTCACCATTCCAACCAACGAATTCTCAAACCCAAACCCCAACCAAAGGCACAACTAAAATTAAAAACCAAACCAAATGGCCCCCATCAAGCTAGTGTGCTTTATAGGTTACTAACCCAATGGAAACTACGACCACCCGCGTGGGTTTATGACCCAAAGCTAAAGAAAACTACAATCCCCAACAATAAGATTACAAATAACATGTTACCACAACCACTTTCATCACAACCCACATTCAACCTCAATCTTTAATTTTCTATAACACCACTCAATGTCACATAATATAAGCACACACATAACATTTACAATACACAGTCATAAAATGATCCATCTATGTAACAAATATGTCAAAAACAATATTTATAGCTCATATTTGAATTTTAACAAGCATTTGGTGTATACCCATCTCTTATCGTAACGTCAGATAATGAATAAATCCTTACAAGATCTTTCTATGCAATTCTACACATTATTGAATAAAAAATGAAGGCTAAAGAGGTGAAAGATAACATTATTTAGAATTTAGACCTGATTAAGGGTTGCTAGAAATATTTTAAACAAAAAAATCAACCTAACTATCTATGTATCCATGTATTCAATCATGAAAGTTCAAGGAATGCAACCGTAAAACCCATCTCTCATCATAAGGTTACAAACCCCTACCTTTACAAGCTTATAGATGGAAACTTAGCCTTCAAACCCCTACCTTTACAAGCTTGTAGATGGAAACTTAGCCTTCAATCTCTTTTTTAGCTTGATTAGCTCTTGTGCCCTAATTTGTAGAAGTATGAGAATGACTCAAGTGTAAAGCCCTAGTTCTTAGATGCTTAGATATTGTCTTAAATTCAAGGAAAAATGGAAGAGACTTGGAGAGAATTTGAAGAGTTTTCCAGGAACTGTGAACTCTTGAGAGTTGAGAGTGTTTTGGACTAGAAGAGGGTTGTTGTGAAGGAACAAAAATCAGGTTTTGGTTCTTTAGGGAGAAATTACTATCTTACCCTTCATTTAACCAGTTTTTCTCTTTCACTACCTTGGCCCTTTTGGTCATTTCAAAAAGTCAGCACATATTTCTTCCATTAGAATGATTCTCTAAATAATTTTAAGGCTTCTTATTAGTGTTTTTTGAGAACAACAATCGTGTAGTGTAACACCTTAACCCAATTTTATTGGGTAATTATTAATAATGATGATTATTATTGAAGATTTGTCCTAATGATTGTAGGTATTATGCTTAAGACAATTAGTTTATGAATTTGGAGACAAAGACACATTGTGTGCAATTAAACATTAATGTGGTAATGGTCCTTCTTAAAAATGTGATTAAATGACAAAGTTTATTATTTGTTGACAAACCCTAATTAATGTCAATTATTGATTATTGCATGAGTAATTTTGGGTGAATTAGTGCACAAATGCACTTAATCAAGGATTAGGTCCATAATACCATGGTGTGATGTATAATATTGATGCACTTATATGATCTATGTTTGACCTAGAATATGATGCTAAGGTATATGATGGCAATATATGATACATGAGTATGATTTGCATGCAAGTATATATATATATATATATATATATATATATATATATAAGAGAATGAGTAGGATATCCCACCATTCTACACTATGAGAAATTCCAATTTTTAAGAGATAAGAGAAGATAATGAAGCAATGGTGTGGAGGAGTGAGCATTGGCCAAGAGTGGATTTCAGTGTCATTTGTCAAGAAACCCTCACCTCATAGCATATTTTCTAGAACAAAATGTGAGTGTATGGTGGTCTCCATATCCCATAGTATATGGAGCATTTTTATTTATATCTATACGCATTCTAGCTGAATGTAGAGAGAAAGAGAGAGGAGAAGAAGAAGAAGAAGAAGAAGAGATGTGTGTGCATGTATGTGTGTGAAGATACACCAAGAAACCAACCTAAGGATTGAGTCCAATAGATGTATAGAGCTCAGTAAGAGGCATCAAAGCAAGGGAGATGGTCACTGCCATGAGAAGTAAACTAAACTTCTCTTATTTGAATTTTTTCTCTCTAGATTGGGTCTCCATATCCCATAGTATTTGGAGCATTTTATGTATATCTATATGCATGCAATAATGTAAATAAGTGAAACGACTTAAAAATAGTTCAGAAAGCTCTAAACAGTCTCAGACCACCATTGTTATAGCTTCATAAATGGGTCAGATTCGACCAAAGCTAATTGAAGTTTGATATATGAGGCCCTAAACTACATCCAACAAGGGATCCAATGCAACAAAAACCAAAATATTTGGCTCAAAATGAGCAAGAAATAACGAATTATAGATAAGGGTTCTACAATCATTTTACTTTAACGAGCACCAAGCTCAATTTTGACTATGGGCACTAAAAACCCATTTGATGAGGATCACGACACAACAAACCTTAGCCGATTTGGTCTAAAAAGGATGAAGAACGAGCCAGTTGCATGTCAAGGATGATAAGCTCAAACTAAGGTTTTGAGGTTGATTCGATCCTTTAAACAGATGCTAAAATGTTAATTAAGGTCACAAAAGTCGATTAGGATCATTTAGAACACAAGGGGCTTAAGAAAAAAATAGGAAAAAGCCTATAAAAATCTAGGGTTTCTGTGAACAGAAAACCCTATAGTGAAGAAGATGAACAATAATGAGTTAGCTCTGGGTGGATCCGAGTTTGGGTCAAACCCGACCTAGGCGCAAGTCGTGTTGCGAATATTATAAAATCCCAATTGGGAGCATTTGGAAATAGGGATAACAAATAAAAACTTAGGATAAAATATGAATAGGCTTATCTCTATTCCCAATATAATAAGGCAAGATTACGTTAATCCTGGACAAGAGCCAAAGAAATTTCCAAACAGTGTTTAGTTGTAACTTAATTCCAATTTAGTGGACATTTAATTCCCAATTAGTAAGGAATCTAACTTAATACCAAATTAGTGGCTATTTAATTATGGATCAATGGAATTTGATAAATTACAAAATGGTAGCTAATGTTAAAGAAATTATATTTTAGTCGACTATGGTAGGTAGATTTATAAATTGATATTTTTATCAATTTAAAGTGCCATAAAATGCTATTTAGCTTTTCTCGATGGGTTCCATTTTGTCTAATAAGACCCTAAAAGCGTGAAGTTGTGAAACACCCACTCCCAATAAACTGAAAAATTAAGACAATTATCAATACAAGAACTTCTCATTGTCCCATAGGGTCTCTCTACCAGGATATTAGATTAATCAAGATAGAAGCTAACCCAAACATAGGTTAATATGACCTAACCAAGGTCAATGAAACTAGTTCGTCAGTGAACCATGCATCACCAACCTAAAGTGAGGATAAATCATGCCAAAATTAGTAATTAATGAATAATACTAATTATTTATAAAAAAAAAATAGAGAAAATACAAAATAACTACATAAAATGCAATGAAAAATAAAAGAAATATATGAAAAATTGATTCACATAAAATGTGACCTAAACACAAAATTGAGGGTCAACTACACACACACACACTCAAGTGTGTGTATATGTGTAGATCTATGTAAAAATGTGGAAAATAAGGAAAAAATAAAAAAGAAATAGAGAAAAATCATTTTCATCACCATGTGACTAGCATATGGTGGGGAACGCTACTACACACACTTAGAATGTGTTACTGGGTGTATATATGAACATATATATATATATATATATATACGGGCGTGCGCATGCGTGCGCACACACACACATATAAAGAAATTTAAACAAAAAGGGAAAAATGAGGGAAGTGACTAAAATGAACTTACCCTCCTAGAGCCCCCTATGCTATTGCACAACCCATACCATTGAGCCCCTCATGTGATGTGAAATCCTTAAAAAGTTAAAACCAATGGATCCAAGGTTATAAACAACCTTTATAAGCCAAACTTAGTCTGGTGAAAGTTGTAAGACATACAGAAAGAATCGTTCAAAAGGAAGGCTCCGAAACTATTGAGCCGGAGAAGGAAATAATAGAGAAATTTTAAAAGAAAATTGGAATTACCACAAAACAGGCAAAGATTCAGATTCTTTTTATTTATTTCATCTTTTACATGTATTCTTGACTTAGTTGACCCTTTAAATTACATTAGAAACCCTGAAAAGGCTGGCTCAAAGTGAACCGCCATTAAAGAGAACTTGAAGCTCTACCCAGAAATCATCTTGAAGGAAACCAAAATTTGAGTAAAATGGCTTAAACTATATAAGAAATGGTGCAAGAAAACCACTAGAATAAGTTAAAAAGCTTAAGAGAAGGGCCTAAAAAATGGAGTTGCAGGTCAAATCCTAAAACAAGCCTCAGACTTGATCCCATGAATGGAAAATGAAACCTTATAGCTCAAGGAGCTCAACCAAACAAACCACACAAAAAAATGGTTTTGAAATGACCCTAAACCAAGCCATTTACAGTGGAGGCTATCAAAGCCTAGAACACCACTTTGAGCTATATTCGAAGCTCAAAACCAATGTAAATCTCTAAGTTGAAACCCTAGGAGTCAAATGGAACAAACATTGAGCTTCAAATCAACCTAGAACTCTATAAAATAAAAGTTGAAGAAACTAGGGTTTTGCAATGCTATGGTACCTAGGATAGTGAGGGATGATGACATTGTTGAGTCAACTCGTGAGTTGACTCAATCAAGTTGAATAAGTAATGGCGGGTGAGCTCAGGGCTGAATGGACTCAACCACGCATCACCATTTAATGAGGCCACCGCATTAATGGTACGGCATCGTTTCACGCCTTATAAAGCCCAAGCTATGTCGTTTCACTTAAGTGTTTAACCTATTGTCTATTCTGTTTGGTCACAAGCTTAAGGAGTCCAAATTAGGAACGGTGATACCTTATTCCAATTGTCAAACCTTGTCTGCCGTTTGCTTTTGAAATAGGGTGAAAAAGAAAGAGCACCTGAGGTGCCCAAGACTCGAACCCACAACCTAAACCCCAACAACCAAACTCTTAACCACTAAGCCATAGCTACTAGTTGTGCTCATATATAACAGAGAATGTAAATATTATAAATATAATATATATATATATGTGTGTGTGTGTGTGTTTTAAGAAATAATAAATGTAACCTCATAGTTATGGATATTACATATCCATCCTAAGTCAGAATCTTAAATTGTAGTGATGCCCTTCTAAAATAAAAAAAAATATAATTAACTTTTAGTAATTTCATTTAGACCCCAAACTTTTAATTAAATTATAGTGGGGCCCAAATTATAAATAAATCAATTCAAGAATGCCTTTCTAAATTAGAAAACTGATTATTCTAAAATAAAAAATTTTAAAAATTACACTAAGGCTCTCAAACTCTTAGTAAATTACAAAAATTCTCCTAAAAGTGTCAAAATGGCATTTTTACCCAAAAACAAATACAGAAATGACATCTACGTTCCTAGAAATTATATTTGACATAATTAATGCTATGTATGACAAAATTAAGATCCGAAAAAGCCTACTTTAATGTTTTTCAACATTCTAGACCCAATGGTAGGGTCCATTTTAGCAAATAAATTTTTTAAATATATAAACAAAGATCAATAGGCACATTTAGTGCAACTTTGCAAATATAGTTAAGTAATCAAATGAATACCAAAAATTACGAAACTTCATAGTTAAACTTTTATAACTATTTTAGAGTGAGTGGTGAAGTCTGTTTAGTCAAATGAGACTCGTAAAGTATAATTCATTAAGAAATTTACCATTTAAGAAATACTTAATAAATGTAAATCACTTCGGTAGGACCCACATAAGCTGTGGATGATAGTGAATGGCAAAGAAGGGCTGAACGAAGAAAACAGATGACTACGAGGAGGGTTGAGGTAGTTAGTTGGAACCCTTTCATCATCAGGACAACTATTGTCCTCAGAGGTAAGATGAAGAGAGAAGGGCTTACCCCAGCATAGTCTAAGAATTAGGAAAGCGCGGGTGACAACTTCCTAGAGGTAAAGTCACCTGGTAATGAAGAATTTTATAGTGACTAGAAGGAAGCCACAATGGAACCCAAGTAGGACAAAATGCTAAGTACCAAGTGAATAACCCTGAAACTTGAAATAGAGACTTCCATTAATATAGTTTACAACTTTATGATACTACATGAAATACCTTTACAACTTTATGATGTTATATTTAATGTTTTAGCTGCATGTCTTTATCAGCATATCTTTAAATAATTTATATGAAACAGATGGCTTAATGAAAAGTTTTGTAAACATGAAACTTTTTTCCATTCAATGTAAACCACAATTAGACATGCCTAGTTGGGGGGTTAAGCCACAGTCATGATACAGTCATACTCGATTAGGGGGTTAAGCTAGTCCGTGTAGGTTAAGAGCTTTAGATTACATTTAATCGCCTAAGTGACTATATAAGACAAGCTAAAGAAAGATTGAAATGCATTGTTTCATCATACTACTTTTAGTACAACATCATAACTATTGTGATTTATCTAAAAAACTATATGATTATGATTGCTAGAGGCTTTTAATATAATTCTCTTAACTACTATCCACGAAAGTTTATAAAAATGTTATCTCTAAAAAGCACAACAGGAAACTCGAGTTACTCACGAGTTTTTCATAAAACTCACAAAGTTTTTATCTTGTATATTTCATGTGGAAGCTCAGATAGCATAGCTTGAGAAGGAAGTTTAATTACAACATCTTTTGAAGGATTGGCAACTTTTTGCTAGAGTTGCATCTTTTGTAAAAAAGTCAAAAAGAAATTTTAAACCTCTAATATTCAAATAATGTTATTTAATCTAATACTTAATTATGCTCAACCATGATTTAGTGTTCACTACTTTATAAGTATGAATAAATGGAATGTATGTACAAGTCAAGAGGCGTTCGGTTAGACACATCATCAATCTACTATACAAGGGTTAATATATTAGCGAAGTGCCTGACTGGCCAATCATTATCCCTAATCCGCATAGGGTGGGTCTAGGATGTGACAATTAACAACTGAAATAATTCTAGTTATGTCCCTAAGTATACAGTTAATCAATCAAATGGACTTAGAAATAATAGAAAGTACACACCCAATGTTTTATGTGCTTTTCATCTAATGGTATGGTCTAACTGAACAGTTGAGAATCGGAAATGGTTATTTAAAAAATTTCATTGTGCATAAAATAAGCCTCAAAATGGTTATTTAAGATCTGAAAGTGGCTAAGTTAAGGTTTTTTTTTTTGGTTCTAGATCCAACGGTGAGACCCGTTTGGGTAAATCAGATTCTGAAATATTGGTAAAATGATTAATACGTCCCAAAGACATAATTAAGATACTCGATGAGTATGAAAAACATAGAGGGGCACATACTAATGTTTCTAAGAGCTTCTAATTTAAAAAAATGAGTTGTGTTTAAGCTAATTAAATAGCTAAAGATGCGGGATAAAAATAGTAAAATCACCATTATACCCCTATGGCTTAATTAAGTAATCAGATAAACTCAAAAAATAAAAAAGGGACCCACCTTGTCGTTTAAGGACCCTCAGGATTCAAAAATGAATTCTGTTTAGGTATATCAATTACCAAAAAATATAGGACATAAAGGGTAAAATTACCAAAATGCCTATAAGGGCTAAAGTATCCATAAGATAAACTAAGAAGCATCAAGAAACCTAAGTATACAATGTAAGGGTCTCCTAATCAGTAAAACTAAGTTCAAAAGAACTAAAATCATTAAGTAAGCAAACATTTAAGCTAAGATATATGTTGATTCAGTATCAATGTGTTTTAATCCATAATATAGGATCACTAGTGGAGAAAATGAGACAAGATGACTATAGAAGCAAGTTAGTAAGGATGTGACTAAGGATTCTGGACCACAGATGAGTAACCTTGTACCTTCGACTAATGCCTTATATTTAGCAAAGTACATTTTTGTAACTACTTTATTTACTTAAATGCAGGTTCAGTTGAGATTTCAGTTTTGAACATTAGCATGCTTTTACACCACATCATAAAATGTTCTATAAGTCTAGATAGCTAAAGTGGTTTTACAAAGAAAGTTCTTATATTATGTTAAGGAGGTATACGTTCTGCATGATAATAGGTACCTTCTGAAGGCATAAGACAACAATGTCCTACATCAATGGCAAGGGTTCACATGACTCTAGAAGTATGCCAACTTAAAATATTTATATGATTCAAAAGTTAAAGCACTATGTTTTTATTGTATGACACTCAGTCATGCCCGGTTGAAGGGGGAGAGGGTGTAAGCCAAAGGCCTAAGTAAGTTATTAGCTCTAAATTATTAGGTGTCACCAGATGACATGCAATCTTGTACAACTGTTCATTTGGCATACAATTATTTTGCATGATTACCAGAAGCATGTTTAAGTTATTCAGCTCAGTTCAATATTTACAAAACTTGCTGGCATAACCATTGCAAGATTTATTTATATCTTTACAATATCTCAGTTATAAGTATGTTTTAAGATCCTAGTAGCTTTATAAATGCTTTTAAATGTTATCCATGGAAACGTATGTTTTGATTATGAAAATCCATGACACGCCACCTGTGTTACTGATAGAGATTAAGTTAGCTCATTATAATATACCGACTATTTTCAAGTGTACTCCTGAAGAAAGAAAATGTAGTGAGCAATGATATGAGAAGTCTCTAAGTATAGACGGAACCTGCAAGAGGTGCATCATAAATATGTTTTAGTGTTTTGACTGAGAACATGCGCCGAGAATTGAAGTGGCAGCTTAGAGCAAGAAGTAAAGAAGGACTAGCAGACCTATAGTTAGATTATTAGTAATTAATCTGTATGTAATGGGCTTACAACATTGTAACTCTGATCAATCTTTAATAGTGTATAAGTAATGATTTAGTTATGCTCTGTTAAATGTTAATTACATTCAAAAAAATAACGTATCAATTTTTGCTTCTAACTAATGGCTAAAAGAATGCAATCTACTTGGGAACAATTTAAATGGCCTTCGATGGTTGCAGTCACTCGTAGTTTGCACAAGGTGTATGCAAGTGACGTGAGTGACTGGCCAGTCATAGTTCTAAATCCACATAGGATGGGTTTGGGATGCAACACATAGTCCCGTATTTTCGACAAAAAGATGATTTTTCCCTTTAGGTCATTTAATCTACCTAAATGAACTCTGAAGGCTTCGAAAATTTTTTATCTCACTAATATCATTATTAATCATATTCATGCATTATTTCCAATTTATTCTAACTATTAAATGTCAAGAAATTCAGAAAAATCGTACCTAAATCACATGGAATAAATAGAGCATGAAATTTAAAGCGAAAACGCGTCATTAAAATTAAAATTTATGCCAATCAAAACAATAAAAAAAAATCCCATATTAAAGTAATTCTTAAATAGCATCCAAATTACAAAATAAAAAACAAAGCATGAAAAAAAATAAAACAATGTAGTAGTCTAGTGCACGAGGCTTCTGCCACTGTGGAGTCTGGGGACAATTAGATGTACTCAGCCTTATCCCTACAAGTGAAGAGACTATTTTCACGATTCGAACCAGGGATGATGCTCCTTGAGTCTTGTTCTTCTCTCAAAATTGAAGGAAATGGTTGTTAGAGGCTTGTTGAATGTCCTTGGATGGTTTGGAGGTGATAGGAGAGGCTTGGGTCGTGGTCTACGTTAGCTATAGTCAAAACTATCTACATGGTTACCTTAAAAAGTTGGATTTCTTTCTTCTCTAAAGTGTTGTATATATTTATCTATGCGTAGGGGCTGATTATACTGATTGTATAATGTTTTTATATTTTTTTATGACTATATGGACCTTAAGTTTGTTTACAGAGTTTTGGAAGTCTAGGGTCATGCTTGAGTGATTTGGTAAGTCCTTGGATCGCAAGCTATGAAAAAAAAAGCAATAAATCACAAAAACTATTAAAATTCAATAAAATACAACACAACTAAAAGGGAGCTAAGAGAGAACATGGCTCTCATAGTAACCATTTCCTCTCCTAATGCATTTGGCTCTCAAATAATCTTTTCAAAAGTCTACATGTAAGGGTCAAATGATCTCTTCTAAACCTGGTTTCATGTGTGTTTTATATCATTGGAAAGATCAGGAAATCTATTTTCATGTTGGTTTAGTCTCAAAATTCAATGCGATTTTTGGAGTTATACTAAAACAAGTGTAAGTAGGTCATTTCAAAACTTATTTTAAGAAACCATTTAGTTTAGCTTTTTCACAAGTGTCTTTGAGACCCATCATATATCATTAAAAGCTCTTGAAATGAAATTTCCATCATATAATTTTTTTTGAAAAAAATGATCCTTTAGGGTTCTATATTTAGGTTCAAATTGAGAGATAACCTAAGGGCATTTTTGGTCATTTTGTAAGTTTGGTCAATGGCAGTCAACCTAAGGCATCTAAGTTTCATTTCTAGGTGTACTATGGGTATTCATATGATTTCAAAGTGATTCTAAAGTTTTTGATACTATAGTTTGGTTAAAGATAGTCTAGGGATATTTGGGTCATTTCACAAGATGAGGTCAACAATTATTTTACCAAGATTTTTGAAGATTTGAGGGTAAAGTTCTTGGATTCTAGGGAATAATAAGTCATAAACAGTACCAAATCACATCATTTAAGCAATCTATCCTTAATTCATTTGTCACATTTAAAGGCATAGAGGTAGACCCCTCTAATTTGACTAACCAAGTCAAAATAGGGTTTTACATTTTGTCCATCTTTGATCAAACTCGTTACACAATGTGTGCTAAGTGTCCATCTTTGTCCAAAAGTTAATCCATTTTAAGGCCAAGAGGCTTAGGTAGAAAAATCGTAAAACTCATGAAACTCTAAAGAACTGGTCACACTCAAAAAGTTGCTTACATATCCTTTTGCGAAATCAAACCAGCATAGTTTGTGGAGCACAATATTTTATGCAAAAGGGGCTTTAAATGCAAAATACTACAACAATGTCATACTTACTCTATCAAGTATAGTATAGTTACAGCAAAGTAAGTACCAATAGTGCAAGTGTCACAAGAATCATGCTTATTCAAAGATCCAAATTAGGCCACATCCCCACTTAAAAGATCCATAATGAGTTACATTGTCCTTTGAAAGGTGGAGGGTCGAATTCTCACTTGCAAGTTGGTGGGTTGCATTCCCACCTAAATGGTAGTGAGTCACATTCCCACTTAAAGGGAAGTGCATTATATTCCCACTCGAAAGGTTGTGGGTCATATTCCCACGTGAAGGGACTTGGACCTACCTAAAGAATATTTTCAAAAACTAAACAAAAATAGGGGGATTTCCATAAACATGTCCACAAATAAGACTGGCTGATCGAATAATACTTTTCAATATCCAAAGACTACTCTATTATAGCTACACCGACTAAATAGACCCATTGATTGGCTAACCAGACAATAGTCAAACTTACCATCAAATCTAGTTGATTATCTATTGGAGCTTGATTTGTTTAGCATTCTTATGTCTTTCCAAGCCCATATATATATATATATATATATATATATATATATATAAGACTTGAGATTTCAAGAGTAGTTAACCAAGATACGCAAAAAATAAAATTTGAAGATCGAGTTAAAAATTAAGGAGCTACAATCGTCAAATCTATAGAAGGAGAGGCATTTTGAGCTTTCATTTTCAAATCATTGATGAATCTTCTCAGGTATGGAGGATTTATTATTTGTATAGTCATATCTCTCTTATCTTATATACTAAGTTATCAATTATATATTTACCCAATCAAAGAGTGTTGCAATTGTGATATTGTATTCTTTACTAAATCATTGTTATAGAGGTTGAGACTGGTATCAAATCAGGCATTGAATCAATTTCAGAGTGTATATGGTGAAGTTAGGACCAAATTAATAGTTGTGTATTTGAAAATCACTCTGTATCAATTCGAGAGTTGTAAAAAAGGTAAAGCTAATATCGGATCAATAATTATAATGGATTATCAATATTTGGATCAAGGATTAGTACCAACGAGTGGATATGTGCTAGCATTGTTGCCAAACAAATATAAATTAGGTATTAGATGTCTCATTCTTCTTATAAAATATTTGTACTTCCATTTTCAACAATAGATTGAAAGGTACAAAGAGTTCAACTTGCAAAGAAATTAAAAAAACAACCTATTCACCCCATTCCATTAATCTTGGCTTGCTAATCAAAGCAAAGACCTTGTCTTGATCATGATTCGCAGCCCACAAATCTACTTCACCAAGTGTGAAAACTCATTGTGCAATGATTTAATGTGTACCACTAAAGTGCTCCCGACAATGTAGAAATCCTTACAATACCTCCATGAAAAAGGGTATAGATGGAATCTTCACAACCATAATAAGTCCTAAAAAGAGAACAAGAACTCTCTTAATAGGCTTAAGGATTCTAAGGTTTCGTGTTTCCAAGATGTCATATGTTCAATCTCTCAAATTGTTTGCAATGAATAAGAAAGACATAATTTATAGATAAACACAAGATTGAATGAAAATGGGATACAATTAGACAATCAATCCTCACAAAAAAAGATATTCACATTTGAAGGAGTTGTTGCATTTAAATAGTCCACGTTTGAACGATCAAGGTTCTATTTTCATATTTTTGTAACCTTTAATTTTGATGCTTTCAAATGATGAACTTCAAAGGGTCTACCGTTAGAATGAGCAAGGATCGTGTACCAATGGACAAGAAACTTCTTGGTTGTCCACTACAAACACTAATGTTACAAATTAATGAACCTAAGGTTCAAATCATCACAATCCTAAGATCTTTCTAGCATATACTTAATAATAAAAACAAAAGAGGTACATATAAAATCAAATGCAAGACTTTACAAGGACCGTGCGTAAAAGATTTAACCCATGCTTCTCTTACATATGCAATACATGTTCTGCGTCTTTATAATTTCTTGGTAGAGTGAGAAGATTTATGTTGATGATGAACTACTTTATCTTCAAAAATACCAATTTCTAATTCAATCTTACTATTGTCAAAATCTTTACAAGTACATTATGACTTAATGACTCAACTGGCCTAACATATTCAACTTAACTAGATTTCTGGAATCAATTTCCAACAGTAATAAAGTAAGGAAAATTTTACAAAGACACTAATTGAACAATTTTCCTTATAACTTAGACATCTTACCTTAGAATTGGTCATTTAAAATTAGTCCTATATTGATCGCAATAACCATAGGTGAGGTTTACTTTTGACTATAGGCTAAATTGACCTCAAGGAATTGAAAAAAATGAATTTCAAACTTAATTTTATAAATGTGTGCAATGAATTGATTAAATAAAATGTTCATCATTCAAACATAATGTCACACCCTCCAAGTGCGGGACTTTAGAATTAGGATCATTAGAATGCCCAATTTGATCATTCTAATACAATGGTGATTGAATTGACGTAAAATAAAACATAAGATAATCTTTCGAATGCACCTTTGGTCAATTCAAATGTAATATATCATTAGAGCACAAGATCTTTCTATATTCGAATGCCTATTGTTTTGATGTAGGGAAAGTGTATTTTAGTAAGAATTTATTTCTTACTAGTTTTAGGATTTAGTCTTACATATATAAGGAACCTTGTGTTTCTTTGGTAAGTTTTTTTCCTCTTGAAGCCAAAATTATAATTAAGAGATATCTAGCCTAAAAAATATAGTCATTTTCTTACTTGTAAAATTGTTGAGAATGTTATATACCTAGGAGTTAGGGTAACACTTGCAAGGCATATAACAGATTAGCGCATCCACTACGTAAGAATTTACACACTTGAGATAGAAGAGCTAAGGATTGTGAAAGCATGGAGGCTATAAAAGACTAATCGAGAAGTAGATTGATAGACAAAGAGAAGAGTAGCGACTTTGGAAAAAAGACTGGTGGTAACAATCTATAGTGAATCAGGTTAGTTTCTTAGGTTTGGGTCTTTGAGAATATATGTTGTATATGGCTTGATTAATAGATTTTTGTAGTAGTGAAGTTTTCTTCTACATGAGATTTTCCCACTATAAATCTTTGTGTCCTAGTATGGTTTATTTTATTATTTTATTTTTGTTGGCTTGATGATTTGAAACCTAGAGGCTTAGCAACTTCAGAAGAGTGTAACTTTGTATATAATTCATCCTAAGGCGTTAAGTAAAATGAACTTTTGATTAGCAGTCCATATTAAGTAAACCTACAAAAGTTAAAGGTTTACTTAATTAAATCTATTAATTTAAATTCGTAGGTGGTCTTAAAACTACCGTCAAATCTATATTTCACCAAACTTGCTTAAGGTAGTTTAAAACACCTTAGTAGATACCTTTTTGGTCAAAATATCATCTAATTTTTCTTTAGCCATAGCAAAAAGAGTGTATATGAAGCCAAAAAATAGGAAACGCAAATGATGACACCCCCAAACCTCGAGAGAAGATTTAGAAAAACAAAACACGAGAAAACAATCGATTAATGAAATAGTTGTCATAAAAAGTTCAATTCTCCAATTAGTTTTTAAAATGTGAATAGTAAATATGAATTCACAAGTAACGTCTAATCAATAGCAATTCTTATGTTTAGTAACCCCATTTTGTTGTGGAGCAATAACATAAGTGGTCTAATGAATAATGTCATGTATATTCAAATATAAATCAAATACACCATTAACATATTCACAACCAGTGCTAGACTTAAAAACTTTAATCTCTGCATCAAATTGAGTAGAAACTATGCTTATGAAAGTTTTAAAACAAGTAAATGCCTCACTTTTGTCATGAAACAAATACACCTAAGTAGCATGAAAGCAGTTATTAATAAAAGTAACAAACCACTGATAATAAAACATAGTAGGAATGTAAAAGGGACCTCATACATTAGAATTAATAATACCAAAGTCTAAATTGCTTTTATTTAAATTAAAAGAAAATTTTTTTGTATCATAAATTCAAACACTTTACAATTCAACTGAGAAACATTTGACTTAAAAATAAAATAGGAAACAATATCTGTAATGACAAGAAACAAATGAACAAGATGTTGATGACATCAAATTATTTGATATGTGGAAGAAAGGATGTCGCTATTAATGAACGAGAAGGCATGTGATTCCTCTAAGAGTTTTTAAGTAAGAGCATCCAAGAGGTAGAGACTGTAAAGACCCGGAAAATTTTTTTTTAGAATAAATTAATTTTCCTGTTCTTTAATTTAAGTAATTGTTTTTATTTTATTTTATTTTATTTTTTTTTTTGGAATGAAAATTTTTTTTTTATTTATTATTAATTATTATTATTAATATAATGAGTTGTGTAAATATATGAATATACATGTATGCATGTGATTGTGTATGTATCTATGTATGTATGTATAAGTGTGTATTTAGATTGTTAAATTATATGTATATATATATATATATCAGATTTTGGGCATGTGGTTGTGTGTGTGTACCCGGGTGTGTGTGTGTGTGACTTTGAGTGTTACACACTCAAAGGGGTATGGGGCAAGGTTGAGTGTGTGAGTAGAATTCAGGGAGTGGGGGAGAGTGCAGAAATGGGCAGAGAGTAGGTTGGTCTTGGGGAGAGAGAGAGAGAGAGAGAGAGAGAGAGAGAGAGAGAGAGAGAGAGAGAGAGATAGAAAGAGAGAAAATAAAGAGGAAAGGAGCTAGTCTCGGGTAGGAAAAGAAGAGAAGGAAAGAAGCAGAAAAGAGGGAGAGAAACAGAGCTCTGAAGGAGAGTTAGAGACCTGGTTCGAGCTCGGAGCAAGAGGGAGAAGGAGGACACGGCTAGAGAGAGAAGCAACAGAAAAACCGTGAGTGAATCTCCTTCTGTTTCAATTTTTTTTAAGCATTTTTAATTGATTCAAATTATAGGACCTTAGAGAAAATAATGTAGGGATTATTTTGCAAGAAGAATGAGAATGAATGGTTGAGAAACTAGGGAGAAAACCCTAGTTGCAGGTTTCGGCCATGGAGGTTGAACCTCATCATTTCATGTGTAAAGCTTCCTTTAAATGATCCTAAAATAACCCTATGAAGTGCAGAAAGAGAATGGAGAAAGAAAGAATGAAAAACAGTAGAAAAATATACAAGAAATTGGAGTTTTTCAGTTGGCCGGAGATTCGGCCATGAGCCTTTGAGCTCTATTTCGTGGAGATGGGGACGGTTTGAAGGGAAGTGGAGGTTGGATATGGAACCTACACGAAAAACCCTAGAGAATGGCATTTCAAAAATAGGGAAAACTCGCCGGAGGTCGGTCGCCGGCGCCGGAGAAGGCGCCGGACCCTACCGCTGCTTCACCGAAAAATCGGGGAAGAAGGTGGGTGACCGGGTCGGTTCTCGGGTCGGATCCGGGTCCGGTTCGGGTCGGGCGTGGACCGCCCCTGCCACGTGTCGCGTGGTTGTTTTAAATTAAAAGGGAACTCGGCCCGTTTGGTTGCAAGGGTAAGAAATCAAAAAAAATTTGAAATTGAATAGAGACAGGGATATCCTATCCCGGTTTTAGCCCTATCCCCTGTTTGGTTAACTTGAATTAGAATAACAAATTAAACTAGTTTTAATTTGAACCTTTTGGAATTTGAACCCTTTGAATTTGAACCTTTTGAATTTGAACCTTAACCTGAACTTTCAGAAATTACGAATTGACCCCCCAACTGTTAGAAATTACACTTTGACCCACCTGATTAAATTATTAAAAAAATATTAATTAAATTAATTATTTAATTATTTAATTAAATTAATTTAATTAATTAAATATTCAAAAACTTCCCGGAGTCCAAATGGGACAAGTCATAGGTGTATTTTGACTATCTCGACCATTCTGAAACCAATGGTGAGGTCTGTTTTACGAGACGGAGTCCCGAAAAATAAAAGACCCGTAGTAACCCTTAAAATTACCAAAATGCCCCTAACTCGAAACACTGTCAGACGAACTCCGAATTAGGTAAACAAATAGTGAAATTTTATTATCTCGAACATTCCGGACTCAACCGTGGAGTCCGAATTGTGAAAAGAGGTCACGAAATGTAAGGACACGTGTAAAGTGCAAAATGACTGTTTTGCCCTTTTCAACCCTGGTGTCCGAATTGAGTTCTACGAGAACCTAGACTTATTTTCTTAAACGTTCTAAAACCAATGGTAGAGTTTAATTTAACAGAATAGAAACTTATGAATTAAAGACATAAAATTTGATGAATAGCATAGATTCAAGTAACAATAGACTGAATTGTAATTTCTACTTTTAGGGACACTGACAGGACAGGAGGGGGCGATCTGATCTCCTGCATTTTCATCCGTCGGTTCAGTTACATATAGTGCACGATCTTCTAGGGTTGATACCAACCCATCAGGTATGGTGTTCTGCTAGTGTTAGAAATGAAGTTAAGTTAGGAATAATTGTGAATGACTGAATGCTGTATGTGTTTATCTGTAATGTGTTTACCTGTTTATTTGGAATTGGTTGTTCACATGCTTACATGTTACTTGTACTTTATGAATGTTTAGTAAATGATGAATGTGACTCACAACGTGTGTATATGTTAATTTTACGAGATATGCTTGCATGTGGAAATCGGCTGGTGATTTATGTATTATTGTCTCGAGCATGCTATATTGTGGAAACCATGTATCATTGAGATTGCATTGGCATATTGGCATACGATGAATCCTTTGAGAACATGGCGTGGGTAAGCACGCGGTGCTTTGCATTATGAGGGTGTAGATCCTGTGGTGAAAAACCCAAAATTGGCCATTGCATTGGTACTTCGTGCCATCGGGGAGTACCCGTAAATGAGACATGGGTGTGGCATAGAGTTGTGCATGGGTGTGTCATGCATACCATTCATATATATTACTGAGATGTTGAATGTCATTTAGAAATAAATGTACACTTTGCACATGCCACGCCTTAGCTTTATTTCTGGCATTAGCATTTCATCATACCAGCAGTTGTGCTGACCCATTCGTGGGCAACATTTTCAGATGAGGATCCTCCAGCCACATGAGACTTAGTGATGCCCTGAGAGGGCGAAGCACGTGATGTATTTGTGATCCATGAGACTCGTATTTTGTTATGTAAGGGCTTAAGCCCGAATGACTGATGAACAATGTATTCGATGTTATTTTATGGATGATGATGGACGCATGTTTAGTGAATTTAATTACTTTTGTCCTTTTATTTATTTTACTTTACGTCTCGTTACTCGCGCCCCGGGTTCGTGGGAAATTCGGGGCGTGACAGAGACCATTATTATCTCTTCCACTCCCAATCATTTTGTTCATGTCCAAATCCTCGAAATCACAATGAGTATGAAAGGTCATAAGTAGATAAATTAGAGAAACATGGACACAAGAATTGAAATTTGATACATAACAAGTTACTTATGACTTCTTGGAGTAATGAGAATATTAGTCTTGCTTCAAGCAAAAGTACTAGTACATGCAGAATTGGTCAGTCATGTTTTTGAGAACTGAGACCCTATCTTGACCTGAAATGATGAGATGGACAAAATTTATCGCTCGGCCATGAAAAAGTCGAATTTTGGCCAAATTCCTTCGTTTAGGCCTTCAATTAGAATTTTTGACCATTTTTAATAAGTTTTAGATTTACAATTACTTTGTCTAGGAAATTCGGAATGCAGTTCCGTTTGCGGCTATCTTTTACTTATTCTATTTAGTTTTTAATCTTTCAAAAAATTCCCAATTTTTATTTATTCTAATTTTTTTTCTTTTTTAAATTTCTTAGTTTCCTAATTGTAATAGGTCTACTATAAGAATTAACGGATTCCTATTCAAATTGATAATCTTTTAATCTTATAAATATGAAGTATTCAATCATTATTATATAGGTTATCAACAATATTTCAATTCAAAATTGGAGAGTTTTTCTCTTATTGAGTGAGTAATCCCTGTTTCACTTGATTTCAAAGGAATTCAACGTACTCAATTCCAATTCACGTTTTCATGTTGCGTTAGTTGGTATCAGAGTGAGAATTTGTCTAACTCAATGGCAAATGACAGAGTCGAGAACACAAATCCCATTGATATTGGTTGTAAGGTGGAGGCTTTATGGGTAACAATAAAAGAACACAAATAGCAAGTAAACAATCAATTTGGTTAGATCTTTGAGATGCTTATGGGGCTTACTCTCAACGTCAAAAGAGACTCTCAAGTCGACAAGAACCACACCGAAGGAGTTGCATGGGGCCAGCTTACTAACAAATTTGTTCCAAATCGATGTCCCTCTTATAGAGGCAATTCTGATTTTGATAAGGATGATTATGAGATCCGTAAGCCTACGAGATGGAACCGAGAGTTTGATGATTATCAGAGGAAGGTAGTAGCAATTCTAAGGCTGACTTCAATGAAAATCTTAACATCGACGATTTCCTTGACTATTTTTGTGAGACTGACCGATTCTTAAACATGATGTAGGTTCTAGAGGAAAAGATGGTTAAGCTTTTCTTTTTTAAGTTGAAGGGTGGAGCAACAGTTTGGTGGGATCAGTTGTAGCAAAATCGACAATGCAAACAATTGGTTTTACCTTAGAAGAAGATTAAACAGTACATGACAGATAGATTTCTCCTTCCAAATTATGAGTAATACTTGTTTCGGGTATACTAGAATTACTCCAAAGGATGTTGTTCAATTTTTTATTATATGAAAAACTTTAATAGATTATATATTCATGATAATCTGGCTCAGACAGAATGATTGAGGGTGCATGATATCTGAACAGGCTCAATCCTTCAATTCATGATAAAATTGGTTTGCAGGTTGTGTGGACTATTGATGAGGCTTTTAATATGGCACTGAAGGTAAAATTTTTTAAAAGAGAAAAAAAGGACTGTTAGTTCGAGTCTAATGCACTTTTGCATGAATTCTCTTAAGCCCTCGCATGTAGGTCATGGTAAAGGAAAAGATGTTCAAGTAGTGTCAATTCAATCTTCTATTCAACCTTTCCAGACTAGATCACAAGGCGCAACTTATACAAGGGGCAGTTCTAGTAGAGGCCCTCCAAGAAAGGCAATTCTGACTTCGAATGCAAATCTTTATGCCAAGCCTATACCTGGTGTAATACCCCGACCCGAGAATGTCAGGTAATGAGGCACGTTTTACGAGGTTATGAAAAAATGAGGGCAAATACTGTGCCCTTAAGAATATGATAAATTAATTTAATGTAATTAATTTATTAATATGAGAAATTAAGTATTAGTTATAATTAATATAAAATGTGATGATTAATTTATAAAATATAATTAATTGAATAACTAATTTATTAATTAATTAAACATAAGAAATTAATTAAATATATATATATGTGTGTGTGTGTGTGTGTACATAGAACCGTGAGGGTGTGTGAGTGTGTGATATGTATTATATATATATATATATATATATATATATACATGGAGGAGACATGAAGTTAAGGAAGGTAAGGTGCCTATGTACCAAATATGTATATTATATGCTATTAGGTGAAGAGGAATGGGAGAAGGGCTGGCCCAAAATCAGAAAAGTAAGGGAGGCATGGCTGCTGATTTGATGGAGTATGGGAGTGAGGGTGATAGCCATTAATTACTCACATATGCATACATACAATGTATACACCTGCCACACATGTAATTGACACACGAAATAGAGAGGAGGAGTTCTGAGGAGAGAGAAGGAAATCTCAGAGGAAGAAGAAAGAGGAGAAAGCCATTGTTGAAGGTAAAACATCAAAAACTTAACATTTTCTCTCTCTAAAAGTTTTCCTATACATGAACTGTTTTAGCTTCTAATTTTTGTATATATGATTTTTAAAGTAAATAAACATGAACAAGGCATGAAAAACAGACACAAAACAACCCAAAAACACCTAGCCGTACAACGGCAGCCATGGAAGACCTTGCTTGAAGCACGTCTGATTTCATCATTAGCAAACTGTGTTTGGTGTATAGGGACTTCAAGTAGACATTATAAGCATCCCAAAAACATAAATCTGCGACAAGAAATCATAAGAAATGGCCTCCAAACATTGACTTGCAGGTACGGGTTTCAAAACCCAACCTCACAAATCTACCTTTAAATCCATTTTTTTGAATGGAAAATAAAACCCCATGAAGAGGGGATCACAATGAAACAAATCCCAAGGATTTTGGCTCAGAAATGAGCATTTGTGACCAACCTGCAGTTCAGATTATCAACCCTCTGCCTGAACCCATGAGATCGATTTGAAGCCAAAGATGAATGCCAAAATGATCCTGCCTGTCCTAGAAATGATTTAGGTTAAAAACAGAGAGGGTACATTGAGCCAAACTCCACGAAAATGGAAGAAATGGACTGCATAAATGAGGGCAACAGTAGGGGTCGAATGGGGAAGACGACACTGAGTCGACTCACAAATGTTTAGAACGGTGGGTGGACTCGGACACGTGTCGAGCTACGGGCTAGCCACCGAATAAATGAAACAACGACGTTTTGTTCATGTTTTAAAATTTAAAACATTAGGGCTGACGTCATCATGACGTCAGGATTACGTGTTAAACCGGCTAAACCGGTTGGTTTACAAACGGACCGGACCGGTTCACTTATGTGTGACCTAAACCCACTGGTTTTCTAAGTTATGTAAAATTAAATAAACCAAAGCTTTTGTTATTTACGGATTGACCCCAGAATTTCTAAGAAATCCTACTTTGGCCCAACTGGGGGAAAATTATTCAATTTGACCCCTGGAAAATAATTAAATAATTAAATAAATAATTTAATTATTTAATAAATAAAGTAAAATGACTATTTTGCCCCTAGGTCATATATGAAGCAGATGAAGTACAAATTAAACATATGAATAGTGTATCCTTACTACTTTGGATATTTTAAAGCTAATGGTAGGGTCCGTTTTATGAGACGGAGTCCCGAAAAATAAAGACACGTAAAGGGGTAAAATGACCAAAATACCCCTTGTCCAAAATTAACAAGTTATTAATGTATTCTTACTATCTCGGACCTTCTGAGTCCAATGGTGAGGTCCACGACATGAGATGAGGTCTCAAAAAATTGGAGACCCGTAAAAATGCTAAAATGACCAAATTACCCCTATTACCTCAAAAGCCAAATTAAAACCAGGGAAGGTCTAAATTAACTTTCTTTGACATCCCAGACTCAATAATGGAGTCCAAATTTTGAAACGAAGTACAGAAAAATGAGACACGTAAAACGATAAATGACCATTTTGCCCTTTTCATACAAAAGTCCGAATTAAATTCTAGGAAAGCCTAAACCGACTTTCTTCGACGCTCCGGACTCAATGATAGAGTCTATTTGACCAAAAGAGATGTAAAAAATAAAGAGACATAAAATTTGTTGAATAGCATCTGTCAGATGACTATAAATTAAAGTAATGCCAAAGTACTAATCTAAGGCGTATATGAGAAAATGAATTACGAAAAGACACGACACGTAAATATGTGAAGTAAATAAATTTAAATTAAAGTTAATGGAGCTACCAGAAGAGTATAAATTAAAATGAATTTAATTTCTAACACATTAAATTGTGTCATAGGTTAAGAGTACGAGTTAAGTTAAGTTCATATGAAATTATGAAATCGTTTTAGGATCTAATATGATTTAAGCATAAGTTAAGGAATATCGAGATGATATCACAATGAATGTGAAGTTGATGAGATGTTCATGAATTGTTCTTAGGAACTACAAGGAAAGTGGGAAAGCACATTTTTAGCACTAACCCTAAAGGACCAAGGTGAGTAACCCTGTATTTGAAGTGGAGATTTAACTCCATGGATTTGAAAAGGTTTTAAATGCAAAGATATAAAGTGTTTGAGATTCCAAATTCAGTATTTACATGATTCAGTTTTAAATTATTCTATTTTATAAACTCTATTATGACATGCTTAGTGAATGGATTCTACCATAGTTTTCTTCAAATATATTTCAGCATGTCTAAAGTTTTAAATGCCAAATTATGTAAAGTGTTCTGATTTTGTTATATCAATGTTTAAAGGATTTGTTATGAAATTATGTACATGATGTTTTAAATGTTCATGAGAAGCACCTATTTGAAGAAATCATGTATTAAATGTATTTGAATGTAAGAAAAATTGTGCCTAAGCACCATGGGTTTTTGGTTGGGTTGTACGGAACTCAACCGACTTTTTAAATAACAGATTCTTGGGTTGTACGGAACTCAATTAATCTGTAAAAATATGATGGGATTTTGGGTTACACAGAACTCAATTTATTGTCAAAATGCTAGGTAGCAGGATCTAATCCCCCAGGCATGAGATACCTCGAGGAACCCTATCTGTTCTGTCAGGAAATGAGTCTTACCTACCTTTTAGGGACCAGGAAGATGATCCTGATCGGTTCAGTTAGGCTATCTCCACGTATATGTAAAATGGGAGTCTGGTTCGAAACAGATTCCACTAATGAAAGAGATAAGATAACAAATGAGTTTGAAAATGGAAGCAGGTTTTACCCTCATTTTCAATAAGCATATGTTTTGAGTTTTATATACTCTATTTAAGAAATACATGTTATGTTATATGTTTTGAAGTTTATATGAAGAAGTATATGTTAGCTTGAATACTTTTAAATGTTTCAAAGCTATTTGTTTTATGAAATGCATATGTTTTGAGTGATATACTTTATTTGACGAAGAACGAGTTTAGCTTGAATACTTTAAATGTTTCAAAGCTATCTGTTTTAAGAAATGCATATGTCCTATGCTTAAATATACGAGCAATTGGCAATGAATGTTTTACAAACTCTTATGTACTAAAAAAAATCACTGCTAATTGAAACCCCATGACGAATACTAGAATTGCTCACAAGCTTAGATTAGTTTACCCGGATTTTTATTCGGACCCCCCTTTCAGGTGATTGACAATAGGGCTAATTGGAAGACGATGAGGATGAACCTAGCTATTTTTGGAAGGGACATCTAAGTAGTTCTTTTGTTAAGTATCATGAACTTAAGTTGTAACCTTTGTTTTAGTAAGGTAGTGAACTGTTATGTATTAAACCCCAAGGGGCAACTGAACATGTATCCATTATAAAAGCCTTTAAGTTTTTAATTATGCTCTGAATGTATGATCATGTGTACCATTGTGAATAGCGGCAGCATCGGACGGATGTGCAAATTTTAAAATGAGAAAAGAAAAGAAAAAGTTTTTCATGCTTCTGCAAACACATGAAGCACATCTATTTGATACCGTCACTTATGTACGAGCCTTGCCCCAAGGCCTCCGGGCCGAGGGTGGCGGTCCCGACTCGAGATCCGTATAGGGTGGGTTTCGGGTCGTGACACCTGGTAGGTGCTATTGTTGTGGGAAACTTGGCCATGACTCCAATAATTGTCCAGATCGATAACCTATTAATTGTGTTGAGAACGAAGAGGTTATAAAGAAAGTAAATGAAAAGGAAGCTGTTGGAGAAGAGGATTTTTATAAAGGGGAAAAGTTCGTAGAAAAATATGGAAAGCGAGTCAGCTATGTGGCATAATGGTTGATGTATGTGCCAAAGCATTAGACATGAGCCAATGCCAAAAGATCATTCGATCTTGTTATACAATTAATCAAAAGGTTTGAAATTTGATTGTTGATAGTGGAAGCTACGAGAATTTCATGGCTAAAAAGTTGGTGGATCATATGAAGTTGCCTACAAAAAAACATCATTCTCATTATGCATCCGGTTGGATTAAAAAGGAACCAACAACTAAAGTAATAGAAATTTGTCATGTTCCTATTTTGATTGATAAATATTATCATAGGAAATCATTTGTGATTCGGTCGATATGAATGCTAGTCATGTGTTGTTAGGGAGACCATGACAGTATGATATTGATATTACTTATAGAGGAAAAGATAATGTTTATATGTTCACATGGGGAGCACACAAAATTGTTATGACCCCTTCAAAATCTAATTTTATGACTAATAGTTCAGAGTAGTAGGGCAGCCTATGTTAGTTTTGGCCAAGTCTGAATGAGAATTCATGAATGAGATCAAGGATGTGTAAAAGGTTCATGCTTTGGTAGTTAAAGCATTGGTGATAGAAGACCTAAAGGCAGGAGCAACCATGGTTGTGCTAGAAAAATTGCAGCCATTATTGAAAGAGTTTCATGAGTGAGTTTTTGATGATTTGCCTAATTACTTGCCTCTAATAAGGGACATTCAACACCACAATGATCTAGTTCCTAGTGCAAACCTTCCAAATCTAGCGCATTACAAAATGAGTCATAATGAGAATGAAATTCTAAGAGAGAAGGTGGAAGACTTATTGAACAAAGTATTCATCTATGAAAGTGTGAGTCCTTATGCAATTCTAGTCTTATTGATACCAAAGAGTATGTGCATATATTGCACAACTATTAACAAGATCACTATCAAGTATAGATTTCCTATTTCATGGTTGGATGACATGCTTGATGTGCTTGAGGGCTTAGAATTATTTTTCAATATTGATCTTCGTAGTGGCTACCATCAAATTCGACTTAGGCCTGGAGATGAAAGGAAAACTACGTTTAAGACAAAGTATGGCTTTTTTGAGTGGTTAGTGATGCCTTTTGGTTTAACCAATGCAACTAGTACCGTTTATATAAGTCATGAACCTAACTTTGAAGCCTTTTGTTGGGAAGTTTTTTGGTTGTTTATGTTGATGGTATCCTTATCTATAGCAACTCCAAGAAGGAGCACCTTGATCATCTATGACAGATTCTAATAGTATTGCGAGAAAGTAAATTGTACATTAACCTTAAAAGGTGCAGTTTTATGACTAACAGTTTATTATTTTTGGGTTATGTGGTTAGCGCAGATGGTATTCATGTGGATGAAGAAAGGGTGTGGGTGATACGAAATTGGCCAACACCCAAAACAGTTGGCAATGTTCGAAGTTTCATAGCCTAGCTACATTCTATTACAGATTCATTCGAAGTTTCAATGCAATTGTAGCTCTAATTATAGAATGCTTGAATAAATGAAAGTTTAATTGGGATGAAGTGGTAGAAAAAAACTTAACCTGGATTAAAGAAAAGTTGTGCACTGCTCCAATTTTAGCCTTGCTTAGCTTTGAGAATATATTTGAGGTGTAGTGTGATGCGAGTGGAATTGGTATTGGGAAAATCTTGTCTCAAGAGAAGCAACTAGTTGCATTCTTTAGAGAGAAGTTGAATGAGACCCACCAATAGTGAAATACTTATGATCAAGATCTTTATGTAGTTATTCGAGAGTTAAAACATTGGGAGCACTGTCTTGTGCAGCGAGAATTTGTGTTGTACACAGATCACCAAGCTTTTAAGTACATCAATAGCCAAAAAGCACTTGAACAAGATGCATATGAGACGATCCACATTCCTTTAGAAATTCCTTTTTGTCATCAAACACAAGTCTGGTAACTTGAATCAAGTTGTAAATGCCCTAAGCAAAATGACTAATATTCTTATTACATTAGATCAAGAGGTTGTGGGATTTGAGTTTTTGAAGGAATTGTATAAATAAGATGTTTATTTCCATGAGACTTAGGCCAGTTGCAAGGAGTGTCATGCAGTTGCCAATTTATGTGTGTATGAAGGGTACTTGTTCAAGAGAAATCATTTGTGCATTGCTCAAACATAACTGCAAGAGAAGCATATTCATGATCTACATGGCAATGGATTGAGTGAATAAATGGGCAGACATAAAACAATAGCAAGCATAGAAGAGCGTTATACTTTTCCACAAGTCAATAGGAACATTGGTAATTTTGTTCAAAAGTGCTATATGTACCAAATATCTAAAGGTAAATCACAAAATACAGGTCTTTATACTCCTTTACCAGTTTCTAATTTTGTTAAGGAAAACATGTCTGTGGACTTTGTGTTTAGATTACCTTAAACACAATGAATGATACATTCTATTTTTATAATCATTGACAGGTTCTCCAAGATGGCACACTTAATTCCATGTCGAAAGACTTCTGATCCCTCACATATAGTATAATTGTTCTTTTAAGAGATTATTAGACTTCATGGACTTCTACAGTCCATTATTTCAGATTAAGACACAAAATTCCTTAACCATTTTTGGATTACTGTGTAATAGATGTTTGATACTTTCTTGAATCACAATACTATAGCATATCCCCAAACTGATGGCCAGACTGAGGTAATGAGTAGAACATTTGGAAACTGAGTTCGCAGTATTTATGGAAATAGACCCGAGAAGTGGGATCATGCTTTGTCATAAGTTGAGTTTGCATATAATAGTGTTTTTCACAATGCCACTAGGAAATCACCTTTAGGAGTTATCTAACTCACTCTACCAAAACATACAATTGACTTGGTTTGACTGCCTTAGGGGCCTAAAGTGAGTATTGTAGTAGAAAACATGACAGAACAAGCCCAAACAATGCATGCTAAGGTGACATAGAAATTAGAGAAGACTAATGCCAACTATGAGAAGACTATAGATAAGCACATACGAGCCAAGGTATTCAAGGAATGAGATGTTGTTATGGTCTTCTTGTGTTAAAAGAGATTTCCAATTGGGAGTTACAACAAGTTAAAGCTGAAGAAATATGGGCCAAATGAGATTGTGCACAAAATCAATGAAAATGTTTATGTTGTTGATATGCTAGAAGATATAGGTATTTCAATGACTTTCAACGTTGCTGATCTTTATAAGTACGATAAAGAAGTACCTCTCTATATATATTACAACTCGAGGCCGAGTTCTCTTCAAGTGGAGGGAATTGGTATATACCAAGCTATTAATGACTTCTTGGAGCAATGAGAATGTTCTAAGCCCCGCTTCAAGCAAAAAACTAGACACAGAATTGCTTGATCATGTTTTTAGAAATTAAGACCCTATCTTGACTCGAAACGAAGAGATGGACAAAACTCATCGCTTTGCCATGACCAAAGTTGAATTTCAGCCCAATTCTTTCATTTAGGCCTTCAGTTAGACATTTTACCATTTATAATAAGTTTCAGATTTACAATTACTTCATCTAAATAATTCAGAATGAGTTTGCATTTGTGGCTGTCTTTTCATTATTCTACCTAGTTTCTAATTTTCCAAAAATCCCTGAATTTTATTTATTTTGAATTTTCTTTTCTGGATTTCTTAGTTTCCTAATTGTAATAGGTCTAATATAAAAATTAGTAGATTTCTATTCGGATTGGTAGTCTCTTATCCTTATAAATATAATGTATTTAGTTAATTATTATACAATTTATCAATACTATTTCAACTTCGAAATTGCATAGTTCTTCTCTTGTTGGGTGAGTAATCCCCATATCACTTAATTTTCAAGAAATTAGATGTTCTCAATTCCTATTCAAGTTCCATGCTGGGTTAGACCTTATCTTGACCTAAAATGATGAGACAGAAAAAACTCATCACTTCGCCACGACTAAAGCCGAATTTCGGGCAAATTCCTTCATTTAGGCATTCAATTAAACTATTTTACCAATTACAATAAGTTTTAGGTTTACAATTACTTTGTTAGAAAATTTGGAATAGGGTTCCATTTGCGGCTATCTTTTCCTTATTCTTCCTAGATTCTAATTTTCTAAAAAGCCCCAATTTTATTTATTCTAAATTTTTCTATTTTTTAGATTTCTTAGTTTTCAAATTGTAATAAGTCTATTATAAGAATTAGCATGTTCCTATTCGAATTGGTAGTCTCTTAACCTTATAAATATGATATATTCAATCATAATTACACAGTTTACCAATAATATTTCAATTTCGAAGTTAGAAAGTTCTTCTCTTGTTGAGTAAGTAATCTCTTTGTCACTTGGTTTCCAATGAATTCGACGTGCTCAATTCGTATTCACAGTTTTCGTGATACGTTAAAACTGAACCTTTAATGAAAATAGAGGACAAAGCAAGGATTTAAATTGTGGTAACGGGATATGATTTGGTCGCGGTCGCGGTGTAACAGTATCAGGAGTATTGAGTCATTTGTAACGAGAATCAGAAACTACAACTGTGAATTTTTTTAAAACAGTAGCGAATCTCTTAAAAGTCATCAATACGCATATCTTGACTACAATTATCACATTTTTTTTATAAGTAAAGAAGTATATAAAAGGTGTCCAAGGGGGGCAAATCCATTACAAGTGACTTAAAGACCCAAAAAAATCAACTAAGGAGAAAGCATTTTCAGGAAAAGCCTTATTGGCCCCAAAAAATAGAATTCGCAAAAACAAATCTTTAAATGAAAAGGCAGATTGCTCTTCTCCTTAAAAAACATGCCTATTTCTTTCTTTCTAGATGCACCACATGAAGCAAATGGGCACAAGCCTCCAAATCTTTTTGATGTCCTTCCGCACTTTACACCCAAACCAGGCCAAGAGGAGCACTTTCACTTAATCTGGCATAACCTAGGCAAAACCAAAAATAGCTGTAATACCCCGACCCGAAGTAGCCAGTGCCCGACCCGGGTTGGACCAGGCCATGACGTGTGACCATGAGTTGTAAGTCAAATTTTACGCGACTAAGTTTCAAATTTAAATTGAATTATTAGATTGTCAAAATATTGGAATAACAATCATAAGCTAAGAATAATTTTAAATAGGCAAGCGACATTCAGCCGTCTAATAGGACACGCCAATCGAGAAATGATCAAAATGATTCTACCCCAAAATCGAGACAAAAAAAAATAAAAATAAATAAATAACATGGTATAAAAATTAAATAAAATAATATAAATAAATAAACATAAAGATATATATATATATATATAAATATTTATATAAGTTTGTGCAGATATATGTATCAGTATGTATGTATACATATATGTGTGCTGAGTGTGAAATCATGTGCTGCGCATGGTTTGTGAAAAGCAGAACCAATGAGAGGGAAATATATATATATATATATATATATATATATATATATATATATATATTACATGTGTGCATGTGTGCAACGTGTAGCAGGGAATTGTATAAAATATGTATGTGTTATGATGGGCAACAAATGTAAGCAGGTTGAAAGGGAAAGAATTAGTGGAGGCTGAAACAGCCGTGAGTGGTGTGGAAACCATGTGCAGGCAAGCACATGGTTTGTAAGAAGTAAAGCAACAAGGATTGCATGCAGCAGTTGGCAACCTTAAGAGCTGCATGTGTGCAGGGGTGTGTATGTGACATTCTTCATGTACCAGCTGGCAAGCCACTGACCATAGGGTCAGTTAGATCAATTGAAAGATAAAAAGGAGTAAGAGAGAGAGAACTAGAGAGAAACTAAAGTTTGAGAGGAAGAGAAATTGTGGCACGATAGAAGAAAACAAGGAAGAATAGAAGGAGAATAGAGAGAGAAAGAGAACTGATTCTTGGAGAAATTGGTTGAACGCTTGGAGTTGTGCTAAATAAGTATATTTCTGGTTGAAATTATGTTCATTTATATTTTAAATTGTGTCGTTACTATTAGAAGTAATGAGAATCCAAAGTAGGAAAAAGAAAACTCAGAACCAGGAATTCAGCTTCGGTCAACCATGGTGGAATTTTATCCATCAAACAAACCTTGATTTTTAAATTAAAAATCAATAGGAAACATCTCCAGGAGTCCAACGCAACTTGAATCAGTTTAAACGGTCAAGAAATGGCCATTTTATGGCCAATTATTGAGTCGCCGGTGCAACGCCGGAAACTGGAAGAAGGGATGATGAAAACTATGGTTTTCCTAAGTTTAAAAATGTTCTAATGGAAGCTTAAGACTTTGGGATTTAATTCGGCATGAACAGATCCAAAAACCAACAGAAATGGACGTTAAAAACTTGAAAAATAGTGAGGGTGGTACTGTTCTGGTGACTGTGGTCGGAAAACCAACCGCAGAAGATGACCGGAATATCGAGGGGCATATCGGGTCAAGACAGAACCGGATCTGGGTTCGGGTCGGGTCAGGACCCTGACCAGGATCTAATGGGGCAATGAGACTGTGTCGTTTTGAGTTTGATTTTAATATTGATTCAGGTTGTTTGGATACAGATATAAGAAATTGAAAATTTGGTTTGAGGGTTATCCAAACCATGGATAGCATAGGAGAATTGGTTATCTTGTTCCGGTTCTCAAGATTAGACTGAACTGGTTGGTTTAGAGGGGATTTAAATCGGTTTAGGGTTTGGGCCAGTTAACCCACTAGTTCAAACTAGAACTATTGGAAATTATAAACCGACCCCAAAAAATATAAATAATTCCACTAAGGCCCAACAGAAAAATTAATAATTTACAAAACTACCCCTAAAGCAAAAGTAAGCCAAACGAAGTCCAAACGAGACAAATAAATAGTCAATTTTTATTATCTCGGACCTTCCGAACCCAATGGCGATGTCAAAAGTATAAAAAGGGGTCCCGGGAATAAAAGACACGTAAAGTGCAAAATGACAATTTTGTCATTCTCAATCCAAGCGTCCGATTTAAGATCCGTAAAAGCCTAAACCACTTTTATTCGACGTTCCGGATACAATGCTCTATAATGTGGGAAGCATTTACTGATTTTTATATATATCTTGATCACATTTGTACATTGTGCATAGAATTCTTGTTGTACACTTGCACCTAGGGCTGTGAAGGCCAGATAGTTTATTCAGTTATAGTTCCACTATATTCTTCATGGACGATAATATGCTTCTGATATATTCTTAAGTGCCGAATTTGTGATCAGTCACATCTCCATCTAATGCCAGTTATGACCTTCGGGTCTAGATATGACCTTCGGGTCTAGTTATGACCTTCGGGTCTAGTATCATGGCATCTCAAACTTATTTGATAACAGTATCTTACATTGTTGATATTATCGATATTCGCAACTTGAGCATATTCATTCTTTATGAATGATCCTGAGATTTCACAACTTTTATCCAGTGCATATGATTACATTATCGAACAGATTTTCATTGCTTTGTCATTGAGCTTCTTATTATCTTATGATCATTGATGAGTTCAGTATTCATAATTGGCTAGTACATCTGCATTTATCCTAGTTATTTTATGGATAGTGCTTCTATATTCTTGTACACATGATAGAGTAAAATAGAATTACTTACTGAGCTTTAGTTAGCTCACCCGAAACTTACCACCCCTTTCAGGAAATGAAGTTGTAGGAGAACCACAACAGTAGCAGTAGCAGCTAGCTAGATAGCAGTGGACATACTTTTGAAGTTGCAGGGTAATACTTAGTACAGACAGTCTTATAGCTCTCCCATGTAATCCACATCCTGGAAGGACTAGTTGTATTAAGCAATTTTGTATTTCGCATTTTGAGAACACTTTATGTATGACATGCAACTGTTATGTATATATTTGTTCACATCTTCTGCTATTTAATTGTTGCATGTTAATAACACTGAATGTGTAGCAAGTTGAGAACCCTTGGTTCGGCAACCAATGTTTAATTGGGTGCGCGACACCAGATCTGTATAGGGTGGGTCTCGGGTCGTGTCAGCTTGGTATTAGAGCATTAGGTAACACAGTGGTTCGTGGAAGATAAGACTAAGGTACTAGTATTACAATCTTCAAGTAGAGTTAGTCAATAGATACACACAGATATGCAATATCAGACTCTTAAATACATACAACTTATCTCTAACCCATTGCAGAAAATGGTGCATACTCGTACTACCACACCATTGGATGAAGCTAACGCCCATATAGCCCGGTTAGAGTGGCTAGTGGATAGGCTTACTCAAAATACGGTTCAAAACCAAGCAGGACCCAGCACTTTCAACTAGGCCAAGCGACAAGAACCATCAGTGGTATACATAGTACGTCGGGAGAACAAGAAAGAGTCAGGCTCATCTCTACAAGGAATTTCAGGCATTAAAACCCTCTACGTTCAACAGCACTAAGGGTCCCACTTCAGCTGAAGAGTGGAGACTCGAAATGGAAAGGATCTTTGAAGTGATGGCCTGTACTGAGACATAGAAGGTAGCCTTTGCTACTTTTATGTTCAGAGGGATGGCTCATGAAGTGGTGGCTACTGGAAAGGGCCAGAGAGCCTGAGATGACATGGGATAGATTCACTATAGTTTTCAACCGAAAATACTTCCCCAAGGAAGCCAGAGATTAGAGAATCACAGAATTCTATGTTTTGGAGTAAGGAAACTCAACGGTGGAAGAGTATGAGGCCAAATTTACATAGTTGATTAGATTTGCTCCTGCTGTTTTGGAAGATGAGCATGAGAAAGCCCGCAAGTTTGAGAGCAGTTTGAGGTGGAACATCAGAAACAGGATTAAACCCCTGCAGTTAGCCATTTATGATAAAGTAGTGAGCACTCCAAAGATCATTGAGTAGTGTGGCGAAGAGTTTACTAAGAAGAAGGCAAACCCAGCCTCGAGGTCATTAGGGAGTCAGAATAGGAGGCCAACTGGGAGTCAAGGTAGAGGAATAGGACCTACTTTCTCTCAGCTGGGAGCAAGTTCAGCATCTAAGAATTCTGGACCCAGGACATCAGGTACCAATTCCGCCGGTAAGGCTGTAAGCCTAGTGCTCCACTTGGTATAAATATCATCGAGGGCCGTGTTAGGCCAACTTTCGGGCTTGCTATTTATATGGTCAGGAAGGGCATTTTAAGACCAACTGTCCCCAGAAGACTCAGACAGTTGGAAGTGTAGTTGGTATTCCATTTACTTTCAACAGCTACGACTGCAGCTAAAGCCCAGCCCCGAGGTAGGGGACAAGGAGCAAAACCACAACGCACAGGGAGAGTCTTTGTAATAACACTTGGAGATATGCAGGATATTGCCTCAGTGGTTGTAGGTACTCTTCAGATTTGCTCAAAGCATGCTAGAGTACTCTTTGACATCGGCTCCACACATTCATTTATATCACCAGTGTTTGCTGCTAGACTGAACATAGAAACAGTGCCCTTAGGTTATATGTTAACTATTTCTATGCCTTCAGGAGAATCCCTATGTAGCAACACTATATATCGAGCATGTAGGGTTCAGATCGGATACTCACATCTATTAGCCAATTTGATACCATTAGATATTTATGGCTTTGATGTTATACTTGGTATGGATTGGTTGGCTGCAAATCATGTATCTATAAATTGCGTAGCCAAGACAGTCACTATACAGAGACCTGGATGTTTGAGTATCCAGTTTGATGGGACGGGCGTAGCTACCCCACCGTATTTTATATCGTTTATCCAGGCCGGACGATTACTACGTAAGGGCTGTTATGGATTCTTGTGTAATGTTTTGGACACCCATTCCCAACAATCACCTTTAGATCAGATCCCCATTATTAGAGAGTTTCCCGATATTTTTCCAGATAACTTTCCACGAATACCAGTAGACAGGGAGATAGGATTTACCATTGATGTTCAGCCACGCACGTCACCTATTTTTAAGAATCCCTACAAAATGGCCCTAGTGGAGTTGAAAGAATTGAAGTTGCAACTACAGGAATTACTAGATAAGGGCTTTATCAGACCTAGTACGTCGCCATGGGGCGCGCTAGTGCTATTTGTGAAGAAGAAAGATGGAACCATGCGGTTGTCCATTGATTATCGTGAGTTGAACAAGGTGACTATCAAGAAAAGTATCATCTGCCACGTATAGATGATTTATTTGATCAGTTAAAGGGAGCACAAGTGTTCTATCATGTTGGAAGGATTTACTGATTTTTATATATATCTTGATCACATTTGTACATTGTGCATAGAATTCTTGTTGTACATTTGCACCCAAGGCTGTGAGGGCCAGATAGTTTATTCAATTATAGTTCCACTATATTCTTCATGGACGATAATATGTTTCTGATATATTCTTAAGTGTCGGATTTGTGATCAGTCACATCTTTATCTGATGCCAGTTATGACCTTCGGGTGTAGATATAACTTTCGGATCCAGTTATGACCTTCGGGTCTAGTTATGACCTTCGGGTCTAGATATGACCTTCGGGTCTAGTTATGACCTTCGGGTCTAGTATCATGGCATCTCAAATTTATTTGATATCAATATCTTACATTGTTGATATTATCGATATTCGCAGCTTGAGCATATTCATTCTTTATGAATGATCCTGAGATTTCACAGCTTTTATCCAGCGCATATGATTACATTGTCAGACAGATTTTCATTGCTTTGTCATTGAGCTTCTTATTATCTGATGATCATTGATGAGTTCAGTATTCATGACTAGCTAGTACATCTGCATTTATCCTAGTTCTTTTATGGATAATGCTTCTATATTCTTGTACACGTGATAGAGTAAAAGAGAATTACTTATTGAGCTTTAGTTAGCTCACCCTAAACTTACCACCCCTTTCAGGAAATGAAGTTGTAGGAGAACCACAGCAGTAGCAGTAGCGGCTAGCTAGATAGCAGTGGACATACTTTTGAAGTTGCAGGGTAATGCTTAGTACAGACAGTCTTATAGCTCTCCCATATTATCCACGCCCTGGAAAGACTAGTTGTATTAAGCAATTTTGTATTCCGCATTTTGAGAACACTTTATGTATGACATGTAACTTTTATGTATATATTTGTTTAAGTCTTCCGCTATTTAATTGTTGCATGTTAATAACACTGAATGTGTAGCAAGTTGAGAACCCTTTGTTTGGCAACCAATGTCGAATCAGGGTGCAGCGAACACGAGATCTGCATAGGGTGGGTCTCGAGTCGTGTTAATAGCCAACACAAGATTCCAAGTAGTCGTGAGAAATGAGGTAATGAATAACCGCATGGTCTACCCCTTCCTCCTCTATCTTGTAAAGAGAGCATCTGCTAGCCATATGGAAACCTCACTTTTTTTAGGTTGTCAATCATCAAGATGGCCTTCCAAGAAGCCTCCCAAGTGAAGAATGCCACTTTGGGGCGAGCTTCTAAACGCCAAATGATGAACCAAGGGGAAATGAGGGCATCCTTGGTTGGATAGGCTCTTGTAAATAGACTTGACTGAGAAAGAACCCAAGGTCGACTTCCAAATTAACGAATCTTCCCTATCTTCCTTCATCTTGAATTTTTGAATATAGGACAGAAAGGCACCCACCTCCTCCAACTCCCAGTCAACTCCTAAAGGTAGGATACCACACCACCGTGTTCCCAAACTTGTTATAACATTCCTTTACCCTAGCTCTTTTGTTAGTAGCCAAGGTAAAAAGGGAAGGGAACATCTCTCTCAAAGGATTATCATCGCTCCAAGCATCCTCTCAGAATCTAACACGAGAACCCACACCTACCTCAAAACTGATAAAATATTATCACATTTTAACATTTTTTACTACTAATTTTTAATTTTCGAGCACCTAAAAAAATATTTTTCTTATAAATAACACTTAAGAAGATATTTTATTATTTTATATGGATTTTTTAAAGTTAAACTAATAAAAAAATCATTGAATATGAATAACATTACAAAAATTAATCTAAATAATAACAAAAAGTGATTATAACTATAAAAATCAATTTAGTTGATTCGTTATGGAATAAAAAAAATTAAAAATCTTGAGGCCAAGAGGTCCTTTTCGAGTTCATATTGACCCAAATGTTTTAGTTATCCATTTCAAATTTTTTTAGATTATTTTGGTAAGAATCTCTCTCGTATATAAATCTTATAAAAATAGAAATCATAAGAATTCTGTTAAAAAAATTAAAATAAGAAAATTTTAAAAATTGAAAAAAAAATAAATTAGATATAACAGTCTTGTAACGGTCCTATATTACGGTCTATAATGACCGATATGTAACGGTATTGGTTGATACAAGCTATGAATTTTAGTCACAGTGATATATCGGCCAGTATCGCTATCGGATGGTCAAAAAATCTATACATAATAGCCGATACGTAACATTATGGCCGTTATTTAATAGCATGGGACAGAGAGTCGACAACCATCTTAACCTTGTCTCTACCTGAACAAGTACTATTATAAGAGAGAGAGAGAGAGAGAGAGAAAAAAAAAAAAAAGGCAATCCAGTCACATGATCCAATGCCCCTAATCAATGATCTAACACTTAATCTCCTATTAGGAAAGAGTAGTATATCCAAAGTGAAGCTAAAAAGGCCACTTGGGAACGAACTAGAGAATTAATAGAAGTAAGATGAGCATAGGAACTTAGTCACTCCTCCAATACAACCTCCTCTACCTCGATATAGCCAACCATTTAGTTTCTAGCAAATTTCTCCAGTATGTCTCGACTTCCCACAATAATTATGGACAAGCATATTTTTACTATCAACAATAGGACTAATAATCTGTTCACCATTGTAGCCTTATTGATCCTTGTGCTCTCCATCTGAGAAGCTGAAATAAGGGCAGATCTCCCCTAAGTCAATGATAGATGCATAGTCTTCCTTTTGTTGTCCTGATTCTGAACACAAGAACATAGTTGATTGATAGAGAGTAGAGTGTAACACCTCGACCCAAATAAATATGACTAATTCCATAAATGCTTAAAGATGGTCAAATAATAATACCGAGATAGGCCGAGCCAATAAATGTAATACCAAAATAAACCCGAACTGTTAGGATTCTATGTTACGATATCAAATGAAATAAACGATCTTAAAAATACAGACGATGCTAGGCGATACCCAAGCAAGCCATAAGCGAGCATCAAAATTTTTGTACATATATATATACACACATATGGGTATGTATATTTATGCATAGATATAATATAAATTAATATATATAGCCATGTATATAAATATGACTATTAGGTGTATATATATATGGATATATATATATATAACCGTAGGTATATATATATGTGTGTGTGTGTGGGGGGGGGGTTGTATATACATGTATATATATATATATTTATAAGCCTATATATAAAATAGATCACATGGCGGTATATATATATATTTAATATATATATATATATATCACTTGTGCACTAATTAGATGTGAAGGAGTATGTGTGTGTGTGTGTTATATATAATATACATATATAACTTACACATAAAAGCAAAACATAATGAGTGGAGGGGGTTACAAATTCAGAAATTTAACAAAAAAGAAAAGGTCAAATAAAGAGGAAGGAAGAGAGAGGGAAAAGAGAAAAAGGGCAGTTACAAATATATATATACACACACATATGCAACATATGTACATATAGGAAGGAAACCAATCATGGGTGCATTTTAGGAAGGAGATCAGAATGAACTAAGAAAGTGAAACCAAAATTAACCTTATTTCTATGCCCTTCTCTAATCATATTATCAAACATAGAAGTAGATTACAAAAAAAAATTAGCGATTACCAACAGTTGAAAGATGTAGATACTAGTGTCCTCATATATCGACCTAAGTTATTCTAGGCCTATTTTGTCTCAACCCATACCCTCAGGACGAGTTAGGAGGGACCTAGTTTATAACAAGTTGAAGATGGTTAAGCTCTTTGGAATAGTAATAACTTAGAAGAGAAATTTCGGCATTGTCCTACAACTGAAGGCGTAAGGAATAAATTATGCAAGTTTATTATAGTGTTTCGGTTTAAACTATGACAAGATCACTATGAGTAATCAAGCTTAGCTTGGACTAAGAAGATCCAAGGTTGAGTGGGCAACCTTAGGTTGCTAGCACGTGAAATTTTAGATCATGGATTAGCGGCTAAACTATAAGATTCACTAGAGTAACTCAAAATTTTAGATTCGGCATACTCTAGCCTTTTCAAAACATAAGGAAATCTTCTAAAATATTAAATAAGCTTCTATTACCTCTTATTTGTACACGTAGGGTCCTGAGCGTGATCATTTTGAAACCATTATAGTTTCACATGAGAATGGCATGTGCTCATCTTATATAAATAGTCTCACCTCAGAGATAATTAAGTGAAAAGAAAGACGTTGTCACTACATTTCGCCATTGATTCCTTATCGTGGACTGCTTCACCTTCTATGTACGTAGCCACATTACCTCGAAGTCCTATCTTATGTGAAACCTCCACACTTGTAAGAACTATTTATCCCTCTTCAATACATCAACAAAGGAGAAAAAAGTTACCCAGGAGTGGAAGTTCAATATTAAAAGACAAAGTTTAAATGATAATCTTCACTTAAATAAATGGCGGGCTTAGTGGTCTGTTGGAAACCTGAACATATGGCTTTTAGAACTGTCTCCTTGTCCAGCTTGCCTGAAACAAGCCAAAATACATTTTAGAAGCACATTCATGAAATTAGAAAGTTACTGAATCCTTAAATATAGTTTCTTCAAACCTCTATAATGTTTGTTGTTTATAATAAGAGTTGGCGATATAGTCACAGCCCCATGAGTGCCTTCACCCATCTGAAACCAGATTTGCAAGAAAATGAAAGATAGCTATCAACTAAATGTTCAAAGAGAATAATATTCAGAGTTAGTTCTGACAACCATGCCCCCAACAAAACTCGTAGTTGGTAGGTCTTTGTAACGAAAAAAAAAGAAGAGTCCAAAGAAAGAATTCCTAGAAGAAAAAAAATACAAGAATAATAGTAAAAGTTAGTCTCTTAGGATTCATACCTGTGCTTCCTGTTCAGCTTTAAGAACTGGGTTTCTCTTTATCTGCATTGGGGTCTCCAATGCATTTGTCAATCGACTGGATATCAATACCTTTATGTTTATCACGAGAAATAGGGATCAGTAGTAGTCATAATGTTACCTATCTGCTCATTCCCTGGCAAAGTAGCAGGTACCAAAAATAATAAACTCAATAGCAAGACAACAATTATGTTCTAGCTCCTAGTCCCACTAAAATTTCAGCCAAGTCAAATAATCTAAAGTTTATCCAGAATATACATGTTCAAAACCTTCAGGGTTGTAGAACACTAGGTTACATAACTATATATAACGCTCCGACATTTGGACCCATAACCATTGACAACCATACACAGAACATGCTCAATCAAGGCAAAGCCTAAAGCCGAATCAAAACAAGAAGGGTCTAGCCTAACTAAATTTTAGGACATAAAATAGACATATCACAAACGAATCACAAATCTAGTAATTCTGAGTGAATTTGGGAAAAATATCATAACAATGTATTAAAGAATAATCTTAGCAGGGAAAAGAAAGCACTTTTAAACAATGACAACTGCAACACACTACTGCTGCAAACATACATTGCCACTCTGGAATTAGTCAAGATAAATAAAGTTTTTATGATTTGATAAGCAGGAATGACCAAGAGTACTCTTCTCAAAGTAATTAAATATTGGAAATTCTTAAGAAAAATGCAATATGATTGAGGGAAAATACAGAAGTTGTGTATAATACAGACTTCCATAAAAATTCAACTGATGCAATACATAATAAGGTTACCGTAGTTTTTCAATATATTTGTTCACTCTTAGATATAAGGTAATAGAGTCTATTATAAAAAAAAAAAAATTGCTTGTGGAACCACTTGCTTGTATCTAAGTGAGTTAAAAAGTATATTAAAGAAAATTCCTTATACATAGCATTTTTCTAAAATTTAGAGTACTTCGTCACGTCATTTGAACTAATTAATGTTGATATATAAATCTTGTACAAGAACACATATACATCACAAGTTCAAAAATTCAGGACATAAAGATAGGGAACCTACCAAGTGATTGGATGACTTGATCCGCACATTGTTTGTTGTACTTTTTCTCTTTCATTGGGCACCAGATCGCAAAGTCATTCACATAATCCCACCAAAGCCATGGTTTTCCACTTTCATTTGCCACCTTAAAAAAGCAAGCCTCGCGTAAATTTTGAACAACAACATCCCTCCCCTCGTACCCTCTACGGAAGCCCTCCTCAGGGTCAAGAGCACAGTACCTCCCACGGTTGATGCACTGAGACCTGCACAGTTTGCTCAATAGAAAAGCCTCTGGGCAATACCAAGTTATATAGTGTGGGGTGAACTGAGCGTGTCCTTTTTGCTCTAGCATCTGAGCCGCTCCTTTAAAGTTCTTGACAAACTCAATCTGATTCTCACATTTAGGTCCACACTCATAATTGCTATTTGTCCAGAACTCATACTTTACCCGCTCATCAGGATGAGGAAAAGAGTTACTCAAATCAAGATTTATGTTAACCAGGTCACCTCTGGATAGGGCGCTCTTGATATTATCCCCAAATGCTTTAGTAATAAATGCTGAGGGTATTGTTAGGTTTTTTAGATAATCATCCGGTCCATCATCTTCTTCTGGCGTGTCCATAGTAATCAAAGGTTCAATCCTATCGTCAACGACAAGAATAGCTGATGCTCCAGCATCCTGTGCGTTCCTCACCTTCAAGGTGAAGTAACAATCTGCAATAACCAACAGAGTAATATTAGAATGTCTAAATATTATATTTATATGGAGTGAATTTATTTAAAAATTATTTATCAATTTTGGTGCAGTACATTTGAACTAATGAATACATCTGAATCAATGGATTTTATTATATTTACAAAATATATGAATTGTATACTAATATAATAGATATTCATTGACACAAATAATAGCTCTAATTCACCATGATAATTGGACCCGTAAGTATTTGAGCATCAGCATTTGGACGATGAATGATTGCTCTAACAACAAACCTAACAATAACGAAGTACCTTGTAAAAGACCATAGCAATACATATGTATATCAAGTACCGTTGAGTGCAGTTTTTTTTCACCATGAGCATCCCGATGCATGTGTCGTTTGGTATGCTAATGTTTAAAAATAATACAAAGCTCAAATTTTATGCCCTAATGGTATGCCATATGGGTGCCATTTCTAATGTTAAATATCATTTTATTCATGTTAAATTTATATTTTGAAATTATTATAATATAAAAATGTCAGATTTTTATAACTTCACTCTAATATTAAAATATTATTTTTTAACACAATTATTTTTTTCTCAAAAAGTAACATGGATTCCAAATTCGTTTGGCATTTATTTAAAAAAAATAGCATGAACCCTACTTTCGTTTGACATATGTTAGGTGTATTATATATATATATATATATATATATTAGCACTAGCTACTTTTAATATTAAATATTGCATTAAAAATGACATTGCCATTTTTTTGGCAAGCTAAGCCATGTCAATGCATGTGTCATTTGATATGTTAATTCCTAAAATTTAGTATTGATATAAAATATGTTGCTAGTAATAGTGTGTCATTTGACTTGCCAAAAAATGGCAATGTCATTTTCAATATGATATTTAGCATTGAAAGTAGTTAATGTCATTTTATGTCATTCATGGAATATAACTTACATATACATGCCAAACAAAAGTGGGATTCACGTGACTTTATCAAATAAATGTCAAATAGATGTGGGGTCCACACTATTTTATGAATAAAAAATGACATTTTAGTAATGGAGCAAAATTGTCAAAAATTGACATTTTTGTACAATAGTTTACCAAATTGTAGAGTTAGCATAAATAAAATAACATTTAGTATTGGAAATAATATAGCACCTTATTAGAGTCATTACTTTTACATTAATGTCAAATTTTAGAATTTGATACATAAAATGACACATGCGTTGCTCTTTAACAATGTCAAATCCTGTGCTTTATTTGGCACAGCTCTTTACAATTACCTGTGAACAGAGTAAGAAACTGAAGCCCAACACCTGATGCCTAGATCACAACTTTCTAAACTCTTACAAAATCACATGAATTTAACGCATGTTAAAAATAAGAAATCATAAGTTGAGAGTAGATGAGTAACTAAGGCCCAGCTATATCACCTGCCAATTAAACAAACTCCCCAGTTACCATTTTCATGAATATGGATAAGGGATTAACAACTACTCCACACTCGCATCACTGTTTAGATGTACAAGCGTAACTTCATATCTCCACTTGAAGCCAATAAAATTGCAAAAATACCAACCTTTATTTTATTTTATTTTATTTTATTTTTTTGGGGGGAGAGGAAACAGAAAAAAGAAACCAACTTATACAAAATAAATTTGTTAGTTATACTTGCATCATTGACCAAACATGAAGTCACATAAACTAGATAATAAAATCAAGCTTTACCTCCTCGATCGGCAAGAAGAATGATGGGAAGGGTTCCAGGTCTCAATTTAAAGGAGATATAGAAATCATCAAAGTTCTTGCATGCCTTTTGATTGACTTTTGGGTAAATTACAGTACCAAACATGGTTCCTCCATGCTGAGGAACCCCAACTCCAAGATTCGCAATTGTACAATCATAAACATCTTTCAAAGACTCAGGTGAAATTACTTTCAAGCTGTTCTTCTCCACCACAAAACGACCGACAGATGACCCATATAGAAGAAACCAAACACAAACTAAAAGCCCCAACTTTTCTCTCATCTTTCGAGACAATCAAAATTCGACCCCTTGTTCACTTTTTTGCTCTGCAGTTCTTCCAAGTTTTCAACTGAAGTTGGACACAACCCGAAGAAAATGACAGAGAAAAGAATATGAAAGGGAAATGAAGATGATTAATTATAAAATCAGAAAAATCACTTCGTTCTGATCGGCAGCAAAAGCAATTGTTTTTGTTTCATTACGAAATCAAAATTTAAAACATAATAATAGTAAAAGTTAAATATATTTTAGTATCTACTAAATAGTTTATTATCCGTCTGTTATAAATTGTTTCAATTTATATTTTTTTTAGATAAGGTGTTTTATTTTAAATTGTAATTTTGAGTTTAAAGGGTGTTATTCAAATGTAACAATTTTTTTAACTTTTAATGCACAGTCAAAAGAAAGATATCATATTATTTGAACAGTATATTTTTTGGATTAGAATTTAGGAAAAGTGAAGTTATTTATGTATAAAATTTAGCACTCTTATCCCAATTTGATGATAGAAAAAAATTATTCATTAATCTTAAACTAATATAGGATCATCTTAGTCTATCTTTTAAGTTTTAGTTATCAACAATCGATACAGAGAAAATTTAAATTTGAAATATTAAAATTTTGTCATTAATATTTTTACCATTCAGCCACATCTCCTTATGGTGAGATCAATGAATACTTGATATTTGTTTAAAAAAAAATTGATAATGATTTTCTTAATGTACTTTTTACATTGAATTTCCATTCCTTGTACTCAAAATGTGAACAATTCAGACATATTTTATCAAGAAGTTTTTTTTTTTTTTTGGAATAATTCAGAACTACCCTTTAGTCTCGTAGTCGAGTTGTAAACCGAAACTCTCACCGGTCTGTTCAATGTGACAAACATCTATTTCACAAGCCACAACCACATTTTCACTAAGAAGTTTATTTTGAACATTGGCAATTTTTGTTATAACTAGGAATCTTACAATTATTTTGAAATTGATTTCTTATTGAAAATTATTATTTTTCTTTGTAATAAACTGACTTTCTTTTCTTTTATGAAAGGAGTGTTCTTTGATAATGTTTATAGCTTTGATTTTAGGTTTGAAATATATTCAATAATAATTTTTTTAGTCCAAAATATTTTCTCTTAATTCCAAAATGAAGGGTTAAATTAATGTTATATAATTACAATTATGAGCATGAGAAGTTTTAAGAAAAAATATTGGCCAAGTCTTATATATAGTTGGACCACAGAGAAGCCTGATTGCTGAATAAGTCTTTTATATAGGCCAAATATTGTAATCTGCTTGGAATTTGATTATCAAAGCACTCTCAGACAATCCAATTTCATAAATAAAATAAAATAGAAGAAGTGGATGTTATGCCGGCTGAATTAAAAAAAAACAGGCAAATATGGTAATGCAATGTCGTTCATAACAATGTCGCCGGCTGAATTAATAAATGGGCAAATTAATATTGGCAATGTAATGTCATTATTTGTAAAACTGCTCTTACAGTACGCGACACTAGCTCACTATGCTATGCTTAGCCCCACAGCTTCTAAGTTCAAATATCAAATGTAAAGAGTCAACAGTTAACATGTAAAAGTGGCTCACAACCAAGTCAATAATCCTATGGGATATTCCATAAAATCCTTTCTTCTTCTTCACCATTCTCTCTCTCCTCCCTCCCCTTATCTCTTTACCTCGCCAATTTCTTTTTCAAGAGAGAGAAAGAGAGCGGTGGGGGGAAAAGTAATTTCACTTGTGAGATCAGTAAAGTGAAATTGTTGACTGATTTTACAGAGTAAGAAAGAATTTGGTTTATTTGACAAGAATCTAAGGTGATTTGTGAATCACAAGCCCATTGCCACCCAATACAAGTCATGCAACAAGATTCCCGTGAAGACTTTAAAATCGGAGGCCATAAGCAAAGACATGGTGAGAAGAAATCATTGCAGACGTGAGGGCCAAAGGAAATTATTTTGGGACTTTTGGGGACAATCGGCGATGTCGAATTAGTCTCTCTTTTTAACTTGGGTTTTCGACCATCTCCGCACAATCAACCCCTCTCATCTTTGCTAGTTCATTGCCTGAATTTGATTTCTCCTAAATGCCTTGGGTGGACCCGTGGAAAGGAAGAAACGGCAAAAAGGAAAGTAGTATTGAAACATTAACATGAATTTATTGTTTTGGTAGATCTATAATTCTTTGTTACAGGGGTTTGTCATAGGTTTGGAACTCTGCCTTTGTCTCTCTTTCAAGGACCCATATAGTAGGTGTCAATATGATCCTAGACCTAACCTGAATGAAAGTATGGATGATGGTTTTAGTTAGAGACGATGAAAGAAAAGATGAGAAGCCATGTTTGGAATGTAAATTTATTTTCATCTAGTTTTTTTATAAAATTTTTATGAAATGTGTAAACTTTTATACTTTTGTGATAATATAAGATTTTACACTTTTAACAACAAGTGAATTTTAATCACTTATGTTTTAAATATAATTTTTTAAAATAAATTTTCACAATTTTGAAAGTCAATTTTTAGCATTCAATATGTGGCTAAATAATTTTCTCAATTTTTTTAATAAAATTTTGAAATTTTACCGTTTTAGAAAAATGTAAAATTTTATACTTTTCTCTAGGATTAAACTTTTCACAGCAAAAAGTATAAATTTTACACTTTCGTTGACAAATTTTTACACTTTTAGAATGATTTTTTTTTTTAAATTTTCATATTCAATATAAATCTTGTTTAAAAGATCTCGATATTTAAAGTCTAAAAATAGAATTCTTTTTATTAAAAAATAAATTTATAAATTTCAAGTTATTGATTCTTAAAATTTTAAAGAAAAAAAATTTGTGCCTACTCGTAGTTTCATGCATGTTCAAATACATGTTCAAGAAACAGTTTGAAATACCTTAATTTTGTCACGTGTTAGAACAATGGTATTTTTGTCTCATTAATAGACCATGAACCTGCTAGGTTAATTGTTTTGAGAATGCAACTTCTTTATAATATACCTTACAAAGGATCTTTTAGTTGTATGACCTAATTTTTTATAGTATGAATAGAACCGAATCTGAAGAATAAAAAAATAAAGGGTAAGAAGATGGTTGAAGCTTGTGAGCTATCTCTCAAAACAAGATTATTGAGTCAGATTTTAAGAAGAAATTAAATGAAATGAAGAAATTAATCTCATTTTTGTTACATTGATCATCATTATCTATTTATAACAACTGGACAAAGCCTCATTGATGAGAATCATGGTAATTGTGGGAGGCATACCTATCATAAATTCATGTGCCAACATTAAAACTGCATGTTAAAAAAGTTGTTGAAAGATAAAAGTAATACAACTATTCTCAAACAAATAAATAAGTAAAAGAAATAAAAAAAAAAAAAAATTCCATTTCATTTTTCTGACTTGTGCTATGATCCAATACTTTATGACATGCCTAAAACCTAAAGAATTTTAACAAGTAGGCAGAGTTTGGCCAAATAATCAAAATACACCAAAACAATCCAATTTTATATATAAGAAAAAAAAGGATTTTATGTTAGGACAGTGTTTGGCTCTATACTGGGTATGAAAAACTCCTACCCACATACGTGTCACAATCTTATTGTGGCACACATGTAGTCAATCACATGTATATCATGGAACAATTTAGTTTTAACTAAAAAGTATAAATTAAATAAAATTTAAAAACACGTACATATATAATGCATGTGTGACAAATTGTAGTAATGACACATGTGAGTTGGAGAAATTTTCTCATATCTAATGTGGAGCTAAGCATTGTCCTTTATGTTGTGCCAATTAATAAGTAGTTGAATATAGCAATGTAGAGTTGAGCCAAAATGTCATTCTTTGGCAAATACGAAACTGAAGGCGAATTCAAAGTTCATTCACAAGAATGTTGCATCTCTAGGCCAAGACAATGAACAAATAATATTAAACCTGTAATTAACACTTTCTCAAGTCGAATGAATATATTCCCATCAAAATCACTTATGCATCTTGTTCTCACTTGGTCATCTATAATGCTTTACTAGAAAGCATCCGTTTGAGGCGACCTTTTGTATTTGTATTTATAAAAATTGCTCAGAGAAACATGCTCAAGCATTTGGTTGAAGTTTTTAAAATAACTTTTTGTATTGGGCATGACTGTGATGGGGTCAAGCATTAGGGCGATCGGCAGAGTTTGAGATCACGTGGAGTTCGTGATTATGATGGGGTTTCCACCGGAGAACCGACCTTGAGTATTCAAGACCGATCCGAATCGGACGAGTGAAATAAGGCTAGAGGGAGTTAGGTCTGTGTCTTCTAGAGTTGTAATCAATTGGAGCTTTATAGTGGACTCTTCACTGGTTAAAGTGCCCTAAAGTTTTTCACCACAAATTAGTTGATTTGTGGTGGTTTTTTCATCACCATCTTTGTTTGCACACCTCTAAACTCTTTACTTGCTTTCAATTTTGAAATTAATCGATGCATGAATGCTTCTGCTCAATTTGAATAGATTAACATGTTAATTGTATTAATTAATTGATCTGAATTGATAGCATACTTTTCTTGATTGGTAGATTTATGGAAAAGAGATAAGACAACATATTCACCCCCCTTTAGGTTGATTATATCATCTAGAATCAAACTAGGGTCCCCCTCAAAGTGGTATCAGACCCTACGATCTAAGGCAATTGATTAAGTCCAAAATTGTGTTAAAATTGATGGTATATGTGAAGGGCAGGTCTGTGACCCGACCTCCGTTGTTTAATGGGTTTAACTATGTATATTGGAAAGCTTGTGTCACGCCCCGAATTTCCTGCGAACCCGGGGACGTGAGTAACGAGACAGAAAGAAAATAAATTAAAGGACAATTTAAATGAATCTAACTACACATGTTTCCATTCCCATCAATACATAAAAAATAACTTAAAGTACATTCCACCATTACAGTGTTCACAAGTCATTCGGGCTTAAGCGCTTACATCTCAAAATGTGTCCTAGGGCCCAAAATTACTCCAAGTACTTGCTCCTATCGAGACATCACCGAGTCTCACGTAGCAGGGGCATCCTCATCTGAAATGTTGTCCCACAAATGGGTCAACTCAACTGCTGGTACAATATAATGCTAATACAAGAAACAAAATTAAGGGCGTGGCATGTGTAAGTGTACAGTTATGTCTACATGCACAATTATAGCCTACATGCCATCCAATTCATCCATACAATACATTAACAAGATTCATCACACATTCATGAATTCATTAATACAATGTAATGAAATATGCGTGACGCACCCATGAAAACTCCATATCACACCCATGACTCACTTTACAGACCTTCCCCGACGGCCTGAGTAATCAGTATGTCTCACTTTACGGACCTTCCCCGACGGCCTGAGTAACTAGTATGTCTCATTTTACGGACCTTCCCCGACGGCCTGAGTAACCAGTATGTCTCACTTTACGAACCTTCCCCAACGACCTGAGTAACCAGTATGCACAACACCAAATGCTCAACTCACGCCATGTTTCAAGGAATCACACTATGCCAATATGCTCTGATTTCACCATGCCATAATGCAATCTCAACAAGGCATCTTATTCACATATGAAGCATGCTTTAAACAATGTATTACACCATAACAGTCCAATCACAAAATCCCTCTATCAAGGGTACATGCATACATAGTTCACTTAAACACATGCCTTAGGTTACACATTCTATAATCTCAACAATTCTCGAAAATGTAATTCACACATTATGCTAGCTCATGCGATATACACAATCATGATCCACGTTCTTCACCAACTTTCAAAAAGATAATAGGAAACACATAAGCATATAAGCAATCAAGTAGATATGTGAATCATCAAGTCAACATGGCAGTTATTCCTAAACTTAATTCTATTTCTTACTTAGCACAATATATCATACCTGATGGGTTGGTCTTAACCCTAAGAAGTAGTGCTCGCTGTGTAGAGGAACTAACGGTCAGACTGTAGAAGGTCAGACCACCTTCCCTTTGCCTTTCAGTGTTCCTAAAATCATGAAATACAACTCAGTTTGTTTGCTACTTGAATGATGCTATTCACCAAATTTTATGTATTTATTTTATAAGTTTTGATTTTTTTAGATTAAATCCTATCATCGTGTCCGGAACGTCGAAGAAATTAGGTTTAGGCTTTCGCGGAATTTAATTTGGACATCCGGGCTAAAAAGGGTAAAACTGTTATTTTGTACTTTTTCGGGTTCTTATATCCCAAGACCTCTCCTCACAAATCAGACTCCACGGTTGAATCTGGAATGCTCAAAATAATAACATTTCACTATTTGTTTACTCAAATCGGGGTTCATTTGACAGTGTTTTGACTCGGGGGCATTTTGGTGATTTTTAAGGGTTCCACGGGTCTTTTATTTTTTGGGACCCCGTCACATGTCACAGACCTCACCGTTGGTCTTAGTAGGTCCAAGATAGTTAGAAAACATATGACTTTTCATATTTGGGCTTCGGGCCATTTCGGAGCACTAAATTTAATTTAATTAATTTAATTAGTAAAACAGAATAAAGTATAATATATATATATATATATATATATTTATTCATTGCATATATGGACATGGGATTGTCCTGTCCAAATAGTCACGCGCCCCTCTTCCCACTCGCCCCACGCGGGTTCGAGTCTCGGCAGCCTCACCCTTTTTCTTTTCTTTTTCTTTCTTTTGATTCTTTGCCCTTCATTTAACCGATTGGGCTCAATCAATTAAGCAGCCCAGGCCCAACCTCTTTTAAAGCTTAAACGGCCCAACATCTCCTTTAAACCCAATTAGCCCAAACCCTTTTAAAATTAAACGGCCCAAGCTCAGGCGCTATCGCCCCCGACTTTTCGACCGGCACTCCAGTCGTCTTCTCCAGCCATGTCGCCGGAGACCGCAACCCCACCTCTCATTTTCTCCCTATTTTCACGTCCAAATCTCATTATTTTTACACCAAACTAAATCTGGAACCTTAAGTAATTAGTTAGAATATATTTCAGCCCCAACCCAACCGGTTTTCCCCACACACAATTTCGCCTTTCCGGTCTACCAACCTAGAATCCGGCGAGCTGTTTTTCTTGAATTTTCTGGCCTATTTTCTAACTGGTTTGGACAGTTTATTTTTCTAAAAGTTTCATGCATCTCATCCCAACAATTCCCCATCATTTTAATAAGGTTTTAACACCTAAAATATTAGGACCCGAGACCCAACCCTAGAACTGCAACTCACCATATCTCACTTAATCCTTGATCATTTTTTATGATTCCTTTTGCATTAGATTCCAATTATCATGCTCTACAAGACCATCGAATCATGTGTGCAATGCATGCAAAAATACTCAAACAGTAGACATACACCCATGAATTCTAGAGAGAGAAATAAAACGGTTTGTGATTTTTCACCTTAAAAATGGCACCTCCTCCTCCTTGCTTCCTTCTAACTTCCTTCCAGTGAATCCAAGACGTGTTAGGACTGCCTGTAACTCTCCTTTCTCTTCCTTTCTTCACTTTCTCTCTCTACCTCACTCTCTTTCTCTCTCTATCCGAACTCACTTCTGTTTATCTTCTCTCTCTAACCAAAGTGGACGCCTAGGTATATACACTCATCCTCTCACTGCCCAGGCCAGCTACAGCCCCTCCCGATCTCTCTCTAATCCAACGGATACCCACTTAGATACACAGAGATATATCCACTCTCTCATGCCACCACTTGCACAGCCCACAATCTTCCTGACTTTCTCACTGTTCAAGCCACCCCCCTCCTTCACATCAGCTTTGCAATTAATGCAAAGTTGACCCATATATATATATATATATATATATATTATCACTCATATACACACACCCGTACACACACACACACTCACTTGCACACTTGCACAAGGCTGACATATACACATATATATATATACACATATATACACATATATTAAAATGTATAAATTACATACATACATGTACCCATATTTACACATAACCTACATACATATTTACACAATACATAATTACACAATTCATGCACACATGCACCTATGCACAACAGATTTTTAATAATGATAATAATAATAATAAATAATAAAAAAAAATTCCATTCAACAAAAAAAAATTTCTGAGTCTTTACAGTTTGTATGAGAGAATTTTTGAGAGCTACAGATGAACGTGTTTGGCTTGCCATTCAAGAAGGTTGGACCATTCCAGTCAAAACAGCTATAGCAAAAGCCCTATCCGTACCCAAGCCCGCAAACACTTAGAATGAAACTGAACTTAGATTTAGTAGTTATAACATCAAGGGTGTAACACCCAACTCTAGTGAAGTAGGCTATTAAGATAGTGCGATGAAAATTACCACAGTAAGGTAACTTTTAAAGATACCTTGGGCACCATGTCAAGACATGACCTAAACTAGGGTTAAGAGAGTAAGCCAACAGTCAACCTTAAGCCTAACTAAAACACAAACTATGGAGGGTCAAAATCAAACCTAACCATGAGTCAACCTAATCTAACCCAAGCTAATGAGACTAATGGGTTAAGTGGACAACACATCACTAACCTAAAGTCAAAATTATACACCAAGAATTATGGAATGATTTAATAAATAATTATAATATAATTAAATAAGATTTTATCAATACATATTATATATAAAATCATCAAGTGGCATGCACATGATGAGAGAGGAGAAAAAAGTATACCATCGGTGTGTACAAGTGTATATATATTTCACATAAATATGTATAAATATATATATATATATATAAATATATACACACATAAAAGAATGAAGAACAAATTAACACATATAAATATATGTATATGTTTATATACATTTATATGTAACATAAGTAAACCAACCAATGTGTGTGTGTGTGAGTGAAGTGTGTGCCATGTGTGTGTATCTAATTAGAGGGGAAGGGATGCCACCCTCTAACAACATGCAAGAGGAGAGGCTGGCACATGGGAGAATTGGGTTGCTAAAAGCATTGCATCTGCTAACTCATGAGAGGAAATTTGATTGGAGCATAGGGGAGGAAGAGAGAGAGAGAGAGTAATGGGCGGTGGAATATGTATATACATATATGTATATGTACATATGCTATAAAACCATACAACAGTTACACAGAAGAAAAAAAGAGAGAGAAAAGCAATTGCGGGGAGAAGGATGAACGTAGACAAGAAGAAATTTAGAGAGAGAAACAATTAGGGAATTCTTAAGAAGCATGAAATAAAGTATGAAACTATATCCTCTTGATCCATATTACCATTTTTTATTATTGTAAGAAGATTTAGGGTAGAAAATGGGTTAAATGAATGGAGAAATAAAATGATAAGTCAATAGCTGCCATTTATGAAGCTTGATGCTCACTTAGAAACTGATTTGAATTAAAGCTACTTTTAATCATTGGAACTTAATTTATGAGCAAAATGGTTCATGAAACTAATGAAATCAAGTTAAATAGGCCTAAGGTTAGTTGGAACCGAGCAAAAACTAAAACCTACCAAAACTTGAAAACACAAAAATCAAGCACCAAGCTTGATTCCATGAACGGGGAATGAAAGCCCACTAAACAAGGATTCCAAATAAAAAATAAAACGCATAAATTGGCTGAGAAGTGAAGCAGAACTGGTGATATTACAAAGAAATTATCAAGCTCGACCTTGAATTTCTCGATGAATTTCAGACCTTCAAACCTCCATCAAAACTTAAGTTAAGGTCTTAGGAGTTTGTTTGTAATGACATAGAAAATTTAGGATGAATTTTTCATTTCGCTAAGAGGACCGCAGTACCCTGACCCAAGACATGACACGTAAACCGAGGTAGACCGGTTGAGTTGTGTAGTACACAGGTAACCCGAGCTGTTGGGGCTCTACGTCAGGATATTTTATTGGAAGGTGAACGGTTCATTTTGAGTAACAAGCATCGGGCGACATCGAGTAAACCCGAACCATGCCTCGAGGTGTGTGCATGCACGTAGTTTCATGCATGCATACATGCGTGTATAAGTATAAGCCGTGAATTATGAGTGTATGTATACGTGCCCGGAACTTAATATATACATGCGTATATGAAAATATATTTATATATATATATACATGTATAATATGTGTATTATATATGTCTATGTATATAGTATATGATGTATTGTATACATGTATATATATATGTAATTATTTATTCCTTTGTTAGTTATTATTATTATTATTATTATTATTATTAAAATATGGAATGTAATGTGTGTATATGGATGTGTGTATGTTTACGAATGTGTAAGTATGTGTGGGTGTAATAGATTGTGTATATGTATATATATAGATAATACACAATTTAATATATATATATATATATATATATGTGCATCAAGTGGGTGTGTGCATGCCAGCCATTATATGTGAAGTGTGGCTAATGTATCTATATATATATATATATATATCACAAGTCAACTTTGCATTTAATGCAAAGTTGCTTGTGGTAGAGAATAGGGTGGCTTGAACAGGAGAGGTCAAAAAAGGGATGGAGGATGGTGGCTGTGGCAGGAGTTGGCGTGAGAGATTGTATATGCATGAGTGTATAAGAGTGTAGATCCGTGAGTTAGAGAGAAGAATAAGAGAGAGAGAGAGAGAGAGAGAGAGAGAGAGAGAGAGAGGGACTTTGGACCTTGGAACCGAGGTGGAACAGAAGAGAGAAGGAAAGGTCGACACAGAGAAAAATCCAGAAAGTTGGTGAGTGTCTCGGTCTGATTTTTCTTTTTTTCTTTTTTTTGGCATGTTGGTCTGATTTAATTTTAGGGACTTGTAGCATATGAAATGTGAAAAATAATGCAAAAAGAATGGTTGAAAAAGGTTGAAAAATGAAGAAGAAAACTTAAGTTGCAGGTGGTTAGAATAATTTGATTTTTTAGATTGTATTTGTGAAATTCAGTTTAAATGGGCTAGAATAAATCCTTGATAATGCAGGAACTTATTTAAACCAAATCAAGATCAAAATAGTAGAGGGAAAGGGTCCAAAAGTGAGAAGTTTCAGTCTGCCGGAAACTTAGGTTTGATCACCGGAGCTACGGGTTTAGATGTATTGGTGAAGGTAGGGTGAGCCAAATGGAAAACTAATTCTGGAAATAAAATCTACACATAAGTCAGAAGAAAATGGCATTTGAAAATCGAGTGAAAACCACCGGGGACTGGTTACGGGCGACGGAATCCTCAGGTTTTCTCCACCGGAAAACCGAAGAAGGTGAAGGAGGATTGGGCCTATTTTTATTTAAATATGTTGGACTGTTTAATTGAGTTGGGGCCCGTTTGGTTTTGAGAGAATCTTGGGCCTGTTTTGATTTGTTTTGGGTTGGGGCTTAGTTGGGTCTCTTGAGTTGAGTTGGGCCGTTTTTAAATAGAAATGGGATTGGGTTTTCTTTAAATGGTTAGGCTTCTAAATAGTGGGTTGGTCCAGTTTAGGCAGGGAGTGAATTGGGCTTATGGTTTGGGCTACACAGGAAAATGGAAGAAGGGGGCTTGATTGGAAAATAAAAAGAAAAAGAAGGAAAAAAAAAAGGGGGGGGGGGGGAATAAGAAGGGGCAGGACTGCGGCTCCTAGGGTTTGAAACCCCCACCTGGCCGCGTAAACCCAAGGCTTTGGCCAACTAGACATGCATGTGCATGTGGTGTATTGAGACCGAAAAATATATATATATATATATATATATTATATAGTTATAATATTAAATTAATTAAATGAAATTAATTAATTTAATAATGAAAAAATAGCCCGGAACCGAAATACGACAAGTCATATATGTTTTCTTACTATCTTGGACTTCCTAAGACCAACGGTGACGTCTGTGACGCCATACAAGGTCCCAAAAAAATAAACGACCCATAGGAACCTTAAAAATTACCAAAATGCCCCTGAGTCAAAACACAGTCAAACGAACCCCGATTTAAATAAACAAATAGTGAAATCTTATTATCTCGAACATTTTAGACTCAACTGTGGAGTCTGATTTATGAGAAAATGTCTCAGGAAATGGGAACTCGTGAAGGAGCAAAATGAATGTTTTGCCCTTTTAAATACAAATATCCAAATTGAATTTCGCGAAAGCCTAGACCGATTTTGTTCGACGTTTCAAACTCAATAGTAGAGTCGGTTTAAGTAAAAGAGATACCAATCATAAAGAGACATAAAATTTGATGAATAGCATGAATTCAGATAATGATGCATTGCGACCTAATTGTGAATTTTAGGAACACCAGAAAGGGAAGGAGAAGGTGAGTTGATTCTTTAGACCGACACAGTGGGAGGGCAGAGTTACCCATTGGTAGATGGAACTGCATTGTGGACACAGCTTACTAGGGTTGTGACCAACCCTATCAGGTACGATATATTGTGCTAAGTAAGAAATAAAATTAAGCTTAGGAATAACTGCCATGTTGACTTAATGATTCACATGTTGTTTTATTGCTTATATGCTTATGTATTCCCTGTTACTTTTTTTTGAAAGTTGGTGATGAATATGAATCATGACTATGTGTTTATCGCATGTATTAGCATAGTGTGTGGATTATGTTTTTTTTGAGAATTGTTGGGATTATGAAATATGTGACTTAAAGCATGTGTTAAATGGACTATGCATGACATGTGACCTTGATGAAAGGATCTTTTGATTTGAATGTTATCGTGTAATACATCATTTAAAGCATACTTCATGTGTGGATATGATGCTTTATTGAGATTACATTATGGTATGGTGGAATCAGAGCATATTGGCATAGTATGATTCCTTGGACATGATATTGCATTTGGTACCCGAACCAGTGGGAGCGATCCGCGAAGGGACATGATATTGCATTTGGTACCCGAACCAGCAGGAGCGATCCACGAAGGGACATGATATTGCATTTGGTACCCAAACCAGCGGGAGCGATCCGCGAAAGGACATGATATTGCATTTGGTACCCGAACCAGCGGGAGTGATCCGCGAAGGGACATGATATTGCATTTGGTACCCGAACCAGCGGGAGCGATCCGCGAAAGGACATGATATTGCATTTGGTACCTGAACCAGCGGGAGCGATCCGCGAAGGAACATTACATTACATGAGTTGACATGGGGATGACATAGAGTTGACATGGCATAGAGTTGCATGGGTGTGTCACGCATATTTTTATTGCATTGTATTAATGAATCCCCGAATGTGTGATGAATCTTGTTAATGCATTGTATGGATGAATTGGATGGCATGTAGGTTATAATTGTTTTGAATCTTGTTAATGCATTGTATGGATGAATAGGATGGCATGTAGGTTATAATTGTGTATGGAGATATAACTATACACTTGCACATGCTATGCCTTAGATTATGTTCATGAGTTGGATGACATGTAGATTATTGCTAGTACATTGTATGCATGATGTTGAATGCCATGTAGATATAATTGTACACTTGCACATGCCACGTCCTTAATTTTGTTTCTTGCATTAGCATTATATTGTACCAGCAGTTGAGCTAACCCATTCGTGGGACAAACATTTCAGATGACTCTCCCGGCACTTGAGACTTGAGGAAGTTTTACAGAGTGGAGGAGATATGAGCTTAGGAGAATATTTGGCCCATGAGGGCATATTTTGTGATGTAGGGCTTAAGCCCGGATGATGTATTATATGTGTATTGACAGAAGTGAATGTAAGTTAAGTTGAACCTGTTAGATTGTCCTTTATTTAACTTTATTTTATTTTCCTTTCGTCTCGTTACTCGTGCCTCGGGTTCGCTGGAATTCGGGGCGTGACATTGTTTGGGTTGGAGATGGATCAAAATAGTTGAAGAAATATGAGAGAATTAACTCTGAAATTTCTCAAATGCACAACTGCACTAAACCCTAATTTGGGAAAATGATGAACAGTAACATCGGGTCGAGTTTTGGTCGGTTAACGAGTTTGGGCTGACCCGCATTAAAAATGGATCTAATGGTTAGTAACACGGCATTGTTTTGGTTAATAAGGTGCTGACATCCGGATCATGCATCAAACCTGGTTGAATCAGTTGGTTTTCACCCTAACTAGGACCGATTCACTTACAAATCGACTAGACTAGACCAGACGGTTTAGGTTAAAACTTTCTGAAATTAGATTTTTACCCCCAAAATTTTACGAAAATTATGAAAATACTTAGAAAAATAATTAAAAATTATTTTAAAAATCCTTTTAAAATTACTAAAACACCCTTAGGCCTAAAATTGGTAGAATGAAGGTCAATTAAAATGCAAGAAGGGCCTACCAATATTTTTGGTGTTCTAGACTTAATGATGGAGTCTGATTTAGGAAATTAGACCCCAAAATATGTGAACGAACAAACTAGAATAATTCTAATTGTGTCCTAATACATTAATTAAGCTACCAATTGAACTCCGATGACTATGAAAATATTTATCTTAACGTTTGTCGACGTTCCGAACTCAATGGCGGGATCTATTTCATCAAACGAGGTACCAAAAATACAGATACCTAGAAATGTGAAATTCTCAAACTGCACTTAGTATTATACGGGCTACCAAACAGATAAAAAAAAATATAGAAAGGGACATACTTAACATTTTTGACACTATGATCCTAACAGTAAGGTCAAACTAAATGTCTTGGTACCCGAACATAGTCCTGCATGAAAGTGTAAAATTATGAAAACGCCCATAAACTTAATATAAGCCAGAGATAGGGAAATTAAGACCCGGAGAAAGTCTAAATTCATTATCTTGGACATTCTAGATCCAACAATGATATCCGTTTAAGAAAAATAAAACATCGAAACAACTAAAAAAAGACGAATACGTCTCTAGGACTTAACGAAGCTATCGAAAAAGTATCTAAAGTAAAGAGAAACCCAAACCAATGTATATAAGAGCCCCTGAGTCTGAAACTGAACTCTGTTTAACATAATTAGGTACTTAAGACACATGATATGAAAGGTAAAATTACCAAACTACCCTTAAGGCTTAATTAAATAATCAAATGAACTCAAAAACTAAATGAGGAACTATCTTATCATTAAAAGACTCTCTGGACTCAAAAAAGAAGTCTGTTAAGGTAAATAAAGTACCGAATAATATAAGACATGTAAATAAAAAATAACCAAAATGCCCCTAAAGGCTACATTAAGCCACCAAAGAACTATAAAGTGTTAGAAAACCCTAACTAAGGGTTGTAAGGGAATCCTAAACAATAAGATTAAGTCTAAAAGAGACTAAGAACAACAAGTAAGCAATAATTTAAGATGGGATATATACCAATATAGTATCAATGTCTAATCCATGATTTACGATTACTAACGTCGAAATAGAGATAAGATAAATACCAAGACAAGTCAAGAAAGCAAGTGACTGTGGACTCTAGACCACAGGTGAGTAACCCTAAGCCTTGAAATGGAGAATTTTTCATAAAATGCAGTTCTTTATAGCTTTATGACACTACATATAATTCTTTTAAACTTTATAACATGTTCAAACTACTATGTTAAATGTTTCAACTGCATGACTATTTTCAGAATAACGAGATGGATATTTGAATTGCATGCTTTTAAATAACATCTCTTTAAATGTTTTATAGCATGGATAACTTAATGAAAGTTTTGCAAGAATGTTTTAAATGCCATTTTACATGTCACTTTTACGAACCCGATTGGGGGGTAAAGTCGTCAACATAAACATGTCTAGGGTAAAGATCTAGTCAATTTGAGCCCGATTAGGGGTAAAGAACCAATCAACATGAACCATGCTGGGGATAAAGAGCTGGTAGACTTCCAAATAAGTCTTCACGATAGGCAATATAAGCTATGAGCTCTAAATTATTACCAGTCACCATGTGACAACCCATGGTCCTGAGGGACGACTTACAAAATGTTTTGACATGTACTACTTTATCATTAGCATTTATCAATTACAAATTTTATAATGTGATGTTTTATCTTGTAAAACTAGCTATCATAAAACTCATGCATGATTTCAAGTAAATATCTTACAACTCTCAGTTATATGTTTATGTTTTAAGAATGGGAGTAACTTTCAGTACAAATTCTTTAATTGCTATCCATGAAAGATATGAAAGTTATGAAAAAAGGGTTTTTAGAAACCTATGATAGGGGACTGGAGTTACTCACGAGCTTTTCATTAAGCTCATAGGGTTTTATCTCGTAATATTTTCAAGAATGACTAATAAGTTACAGACCCATATGTTAGTAAGCTAAAACGAACAGAGACTCTAGCTAGAAGAAAATTAGTATCCCAACCATGGAGATAGTAACCTGAAGTGATATACAGATTGATTTGACAGTTAGGAGTAAGAATGGAATGTGAACGATGTTCACCGATGAAGTATTAGTTTAGATACTCTTATGTAATGTAATAATAGGGCTCATATTATTGTAACTTTGATGTTATGTTACTTATGCTCTACCAAGTGTAACTGCATTTAAATAAATTTTTTACAGACTTAGATTTTGCTGCATAACTTTATATGACTGAATGCAATCTACTTGGATATATAAAGAGGCTTCAGTTAGACACATTATCCATATGTTAAACAAAGTTAGTGTATTGGCAAAGTGCTAACTGGCTTGTCATTATCCTTAATCCTTATAGGGTGGGGTTTAGAGTGTGACAAAGGGTTTGAATATTATTTTCAATGTGGTAACTCGAAAAGAGTTTCATCGTATTATGACTTGTGAAACCTCTAAAGAGGCTTAGGATACTTTGGAAACTACCCATGAGGGTACTACCGCAGTGAACATGTCTAAGCTTTAAATACTTACCTCTAGGCTTGAGTCTTTCCGAATGAAGGACTCAAAAACATTTTTAGAGTTTGATGCTAAATTGAGTGATATTGTAAATTCATTCGTGTAACCTAAGAGAGCAGATAAAATGACCTAAAATTGTTAGGAAGATTCTAAGATCTCTACTTAAGAGATTTTAACCTAAAGTCACTACTATAGAAGAGAAAAATGATATGGATGCTCTAATTATGGATGAGTTGGTAAGGGTCTCTTCAAACCTTTGAACTCACACTTAGTCTAGGAAGTTTAAAAAGCCTAGCCCTTAAGTTTGTCCAAGAAGAAATAGATGGTCAAGTGGATATAGACCTTGAGTCTGTCAATGAGAAAGATCTTTCCTTATTTGTTAGGAGGTTTAACAAATTCTACAAAGGTAGAATTCCAAGTCCCAAGAATGGCCAAAATTCAAATAGAAGGCCCTCGAAGAAACTCTAACGATACAAGAGGCAAGGTTCAAAACAAGTCATCTTCTAACAATGATAGAAGAAGGTCCTCCAATCATTCTTCAATATCAATCCTCAAACATTGATTGTTGTGATTGTCATATTTGGGGACACATTGTAGCTGATTGTCCAAATAAGAAAAATAATAGAAAGAACAATAATAAAGCAATGAAATCCACCTTGACATATGATGAAGATAAAGAGGATTATGGTAGTGAAGGAAATGATAATAATGAAAAACAACAGTTCTTAGCTTTCACAGTGACCTCGGATTTGATAGATAGATTATCTTCACTTAATGAGAGTGAACAAGAAGATAAATGTGATATGTCAGAAAAGGGTGAAAATGAAGAAGAGAAGAGTGAGATTGAAAGAGATATTAAATTTGCTTATGAGCCATTAAACAATGAATCTCTCAATCTCAAAAAGGCTAACTTGAAGTTGGCTATTAAACTCAAGAGGAGTGAGAAGGAGAAAAGTGCTCTAGAGGTTGATCAAACCATGTTGAGTCAACTCAATGAACATAAGGCAACTCTCTTAAAAAGCTCAAATCGTTGGAGCAAGAGAGAAAATCGTTGGTTGAAAAGGTAGGAAGCCTTAAATTTTCTCTAGATGCTAGTGAAAGTGAAAAGGATTTAGTTGCTAAAATTCATGATGCGGAGGGATACCACTAAGATATCACTCAATGTCCTAAAACGTGAATAATACCTAAAAGGGGGAGTTGAATAGGTAGGTCTTGAATTAAAAATTTCTTTCAAGTTAATTACTATTCTTGGTTAAAAACAAATGTTAACACAATCAACAAAATCACTCAATGTGATTAATCCAACTTATATGCCTATCTACCAATGAATTCACCAAGAATCAACCAAATATATCAACCTATTCAAACTTCACCTAATTGATCAACTAGCTTGATTTTATAGAAATTTTCACAATTCAAGAAAAAATCAACTAAGCTATTAATTTTTTATTTCAATCAATTTACTAAATCAAGTTTTTCAATATCTCAAATTAATGAACAACTAAGGAATTACGAAAAACTCAATTTCTAAAATTAAGTGGAAGCATTTTAATTAAGCACATAGTAACTTGAAAGAGATAGAGAGAGATTGCAAACCGATTAATGATAGAGAAAACTACCAAGGATAACAATCCATGGAGTAAAACTCTAGAGCAGGGCCAATGCTCAAGGAAGCAATGTACTATTATGGAATGTGAAACACAATGAATCTACAAACGAGCTAAGTACCTCAAGCTTCGTTCTTCCCGATTGTGTCTTCAAATTCCCCTCGAATCCTTAAGCTTCTCATAGCCAAACCTTTAGACAACTGGACTCCTCCATGGTCTTGGACTTCTCTGATCAAGTCTCTCAACAATCGCAAATCCTCATGACCTCGGTGTCCACCGATCGCTCAACGTCGAATCCTCGTGCTTGAACTCCATCTATCATCAATAGTGCTCTTTAGACCTGATTTTGATCATGTGGATGATCTAAATCGATCAATGAAAAATAGTAGAGATGATTGTGAATGACATGTATAAATGATCTCTCATAAGAGCTTCAAGATCTATCAACAAATTAGCTCTCACAATTTGAGACTCTTTTACTTTGTTTTTGACTACTCTAAATCGTATTTTCGTTTATTTTCGAAAAGAGCTTGATTGATCCCCAAATGGTTAGAAATTAGAATATAAATCTGTTTTTCACCTAGGGTTTATTCAAATGAACCATCATTCGTTCAACCAAGCACTAATTTATTCGAACGAATAAGGAACGAATATCAAACCAGCAAAACTCTAAGGTTGCAGCTCTTCGTTTGATACAGAACCTTGGAACGAATGAAAAAAAATGAGAACGAAGTTCTCTATTATTCATTCAAATGAGCAACAGAGAGATGCTTATTATTTTTTGTCTTGTGAACTGAATCTTTCCCTTAAGTATTTTAAAGATGCATTTTGAAAAATTAGTTCACAACCACTAATCAATCACATACATGATGTTATGATAAAAACTATATGCAATGTATGCATGATGTGAGTGTGTGAGATCCAAATCAAATACAAAAGTCCAATATAGTCTTCAAGAACCAAGTCGACTAATAGTGATACAAGGTAATGTCTCTTAGACGAACTTTGAAAAGAACGGGCATTGAGGTACAGACTCGTCGAACTTATGTAAGGATTACACACAAAACACATTTTGTCTAACCAGATTAGCAAATTATAAAATCAGACCCCATGGTCCTAATAGTTCAATCCCTTGATCAAGAACTTAAAGAGGCTTGTGAAAATGTACGAAGATCCATCAGTGACTAGAAATGTTTAGAATTAGGATTTGATCATATGGGTGACAAGGTAAGAAATAATCAGAATGATAATAAAGAGAGCAAGTGTGCTCAACCATAAATCTAACAAAGAAATCGCTTTAGGCCCCAAATTTTATATATTATAGTACAATCAAATTAGAAGTCTAAGATTAATTAAACTCTAACTCTACAAAAGGCCCATATTTTATGGATTTATAGTATAATCAAATTAGAAGTCTAAGTTTAATAAAAATTGAACACTATTAAAAGGCCTCAAAAAGACTTCATAAAAAAAAAAAAACTTAATTCTATTAATAAAGTTTTATTCGTATTTTACTCTAATATTTTATTACAATCTATTTAAATAAAAAATTTATGTAAAAACTCCGGTATTAGAGTTTCATTTAATATATACCTCTCTCTTGTTGAAAATAATTAAATTTTATATAACATAAGTAAATATAATATATACATATATATATATAAAGTAAAAAGTTATATTAATATTTGAAAAGGAATCATTTAAAGTTGTTCTTTTTATCACTTTAGGCTTCCAATTGTCTAGAGCCGGCCCTAGAGGAAAGCCTTTTTCATGGATTCTAATTGCAGAAACATTTGGAAACACCTACATGCAGCCTTACTTAATTGACCAAAGAAATATTTTGTGAGCTATTATTTTAACATTTATACACTGAGAAGATAACTTCACACGATTGATCTATTTTTCTATTGTTAGATTTAGACAGTGAGGGTTGGCCTCCCCACATGAGGTTTCCTTGGTCATTGGAGAGGTGCTGAGGAGAAGGTTTGATTGGTGGTGGGAGAACTAGATAGTGATAGGAAGAGGTAAAGAACCGAGAACCTATCTAGGAAATCAAAAAGGTTCCATATCAATTGCACGACCATAATTTAGAGGTTTATATGGTTATTTATTTTCTGAATGAGATGACTGGGCAGCCAAAAAATGTTAAGCTATACGAAATTGGTTCATCAATTGTGGGCTTTTAACCTATTTGTGGAAGTGTTAGACTCATTGAAATGGACATGTGTTCAACCATGGCATCTTTAGTTGTCATGCTTATATATGGTTTCTAGGTTAACAGAGAGGTCATAATGAGGAGGGTTGACTAGTGGTGGGTTTGCCTAGGCTATGATGGGGAGAGGAATATGACTGAAAACCTCGTGCAATCAGAACTCAAAAAGATTCTATATCAATTGTGTGACCATAATTTGAAGGGTTTTATGATATTTCTCATCTAATGAAATGCCTAGGGAACCAGAAGATTTTAAGCTATCCAAAATTGGTTCATTAATTTTGGGCTTCTGGACCTATTTATAGAAGTCCTAGACACATAGGTGAGGTGAACACATGCCTTTAATCCATACCATGGCATATCTAGGTGTCATGCTAATAAGGTCATTCTAGATACCATGTGTCCTAATGATAGTTTTTCTGTATTCTAGGTTAAACTAGACATACCCTTGTGACTCTAATCACCATTGGAGCAAGAAGTCATCCTAGCTTAAGCCCCTTCCCCCCTCCAAAAAATACCTATAGCTGTTGAAAACCAAGTATCTTCTAGCAATCCCTCTGATGGTGGCCATGGGTACCGGATCACATTATCTTGGGCCTTCGAGTCCTGCTTTCTGGTCCTAGCCTCGTAGGCAAGGATAATGTATGAGTGCTTTTAGCTCACTTAACCCTTTTCCAAACCACGTGTTTGTATTTTGTATTATTGATACACATCCTTTCAAATCATGTGAGTATTGGAGTTAATAATGTTCAATGTGGCAAAAATATATTCTTAATCCACATGGTACTACAAATTCGAGTTGATTCCTTGGAATTTGTAGGAAATATAATCATTTTCGATGTATATATGCTTACATCTTGGTTCAAAGTAGGAAAACATAAAACATTCTTTTGATTCTATAACCTATTGCACGTTTATTTCTCCTACTTCTATTTTTCTCGATTTTCTTGTTGATTCCTAAAACAGTATTTTTCCCCATTTTTCATGCAGATTCCTTAAAAGGGAAATCACCAATCAATCGTGCAGCCTGATTTGTACAATAATTCCAGAGTAATAAAACTGTTGTAGATGCTTCATTTGGTTGGGTTTTTGGTGGTTAAATATAATGATGAGGGTGGCTTACCTCTGCTTTTATTTGGACGTACACCATCTGTGTTATTATTATCAGTTGTGTTCTACTTGTTGGCCTAATCCTGCTTTTGTACACCACCCACGGGCTTACGTATGTTTTCTTATTGATTTTAAGTTCTATTGAGAATTATAGAAAAATAAAACAGAGAATGGATTGTGTTTTGTAATGTGTGTGTGTATAAATATAGGTAAAATGGGTGTTCTACTATGTTCTTTACTCAATTTCGGGTTTCTATTTTTTTCCTTTACTTTTATTTTCTTCCAATATTTTTTTTAAAGAAAAAAAAATCTAACAGAATGATGGAGTCCGATCTCAACAACTTACTTTCTGAAGTATTTTTTACTTTCCAATAGAATGATGGGAGATTGATGGGAGAGGGGATGGGTGTGGGGAATTAGGGTTGGGGGTGAGGAGGAGAATATATTAGCTGCATGAAATTAAAATTACGCAAGTGTTAGAGATTAGACTTGTCATTCACCATGTTATGCTTTATTTTTGTTTTCTAAATGACATGTAATTGGCTGACTGTGAGTTCAGGTGTTACAACTATTTGTTAGTTTGTTTGGAGTACTCGGGTTCATCAATTTTACAATTAGGAAACGTGTAATAGGAAGACCTTTTCTTTAAAGCAATTCAAAATCACCCGTCCGTGGGCATGCATCATTCGTGAGCCCTGCCAAGAGGAATGAAATTTTCTCATAAAAGTTAATGTTGTGAGTTTGATACCTAACCAGATAGTTTAAGTGGGTATTATGCAGGTTTTATTATGGTATGCAGTTTGGTGTGATCCAGCAACCAATAAAACCATACCACACCAATATCAAGTAGACTTCTTTAATTAATATTTACAAGAATACAATAAAGTATGGTAAATGTTCTAATCTATTCCTTTGAATACTTTTACACCATATTACCAAAAATAGTTCGTTGTGTTAAATCAATCAAGTGAAATCCATACAGCAGTAGCATGAAGTAATGTACCATCAACTATACTTAACAATAATTTCAAAAGGAAGTTAAGCTTGGCTGCCAAAGTTAGTTGCAAAAGTTAAGAACTGACCCGTGTATATAAATGAATGTATGAGACTGTATATGTTAATTTTTTTCTTGGAATGAAAAAGAGCTTAATACTTTCTCTCAGTTCTTCTTTATCTTATCTAATATCCACCATGGGAATCAAACTTTTCATGGTGTCACAGCCACGATAAGAGACCAATGTTTCATCACGTCAATGGCTTCTTCAAGTTTATCTTCTTCAACAACAATATCATTATCTTCTTCTCCCTCTGTTTCTTCTCCATTAGTCCCTCAGTCTCTAATATTTCTTTTGTCAAACATTTTCAATTTGATCACTATTAGATTAGACTCTACAAACTATGTCTCGTGGAAGTTTCAATTCACAACTATTCTTAGAGCATATTCATTGTTAGGATTTGTGGATGGATCACTCTTTTGTCGTGAGAGATTTCTCTGAGATGAGAGGGGAGTACTCACCACAGAGATCAATCCAAGCTACGACAATTAGATAGCATAAGATCAGGCTATAATGACCTTAATAGGAATGGAAATTTTCCCCACCCCTAATGGTATGGGTTTCGGGAGGTATTAAATTGGAATGGGACTGATTTGGGGAGAAATAACATAACCTGTCACAGGTTTGGGGAAGGGTCACCCTGCCCCATTTATACATCTGATTTACTATAATACCAATAATTCTTTTATAATATCTAAGGCACCATGATATAAAAATGCTAGTAACTAGCACTAGGGTTTTGATAGGAATAATTCTTAAGCTAACTGCCTTTGTGCCTCTCCCTTTCCTACTCCGGTCACTGCATCGACAACACGTATAAATCTCTTATGTTGTCGTCGTCATCATTCCGTCGCCTCATTCGAAACTATTTCATTATCATTTCATTCGAGAGCTCGAGATCGCACTGTAGATATCTCATCATCACTTCATCGACAACGCATAAAGATCTCTCATGCGATGGTCGAGATTGCATTATTTCATCATTCCTTTGTCATAAATCATATTGTTGTTTCCATCCCTACCTCATTGGTTTGTCTTATTTTTTTATTTTCTACCGATTGTAAAGATCGCATTCAACTTCTCTTCCATCTTTTATTTTTTGATTGTTCATATATTATATCAAATCTATGTGTTAGCATGTGTTTGTTTGCTGAGAACTTTTTTTTTTTGCATAAATATGTATATTATGTTTTCTCATTGTTCTTGATTTTTTCTTTTGTTATTTTTTTTTTTTGAATTAAATTAATAGCTCAGTAGACACAACATGTTTTATATTATTATTGATATATTTATGGATGAATGTTGAATTGTTGATGTTTACTGATAGCAGGGTTAAGGTGAGGCGGGGTTGGGGGAGAAAATTGGTAGGGTAGGGCGGGGATGGGGAAAGGCACCATTTACACGGGGCGAGGAAGGGGTTCCCCGCCCCAAACCCGTCTCGTTGCCTTTCCTAGACCTTAAGCAACTCGACTTTTTCTTCTACAACTCTTTCATTTGTAGTATGATACAAATTATGGGGAGGTTTGACTTGCTTTAGAAAGGATATTTTCTTCCACGTCAAGATCAAATATTCTGTAACTTAAATCAAATCTACAATCACTATTGACATCTATATTTAGAAAATCTAGGAAGGTCACGATAACCTAGCTGCAATTTCAGTCTAGGTCAATGATGAAGATCTTTTTATCTATACTCTTAATGGACTACCTTCTGAATTCAGTGCTTTTAGGACCTTGTTCAAAACTAAGTCTTACCCTTTGACACTAGAAAACTACATGTTCTACTTGAGTAAAATATATCTCAGTTGAATCTCTCAATAAAACTAATTTGCATCAACGTGTGCCTACGAAAATAGCAGTCATAAATAGGCCACAACTTGCCAACACCAGGAGGAATTATTCTCAATTCTGAGATAGAGGTACAGGTAGATCTAATAATAGAATAGGAAGGTTCAATAATAAAAGAAAGGTCAATCCTCACCCTACCTTCAACAACCTTGGAAGAGCCTTTAATTTATTTCAAGCCAAAAAAAAAAAAATTATTAACCACAGTAATCTTGTCAAATTTGTCACAAAATAGGCCACTCAGCCTTAGATATCTTTCACAAAATAGATAACTTATACTAAAGAATATATCCACCTACTCAGTTGGTTGCCATGACAGCATCTTATAGCAGTGATCAATCAAATCCTAATGTGTGGTTAACTAACTTTGGAGCTATAAATCATATAACCTTAGATCTTTCAAACATCACACTCTTGGATGAATATCAAAGAGAAAACATGGTTTCAATAGATAATGGACAAGGTTTGTCTCTCTCTCATTCTAGAAAAACTTCTTTACACACCAATGATTATTCCTTTAAACTCAATGATGTGTTGTGTGTACCATCCATGACATTTAACTTGTTACCAGTTCTTATACTTTGCTTAGATAACAACTATAAATGCATTTTTTTATGTCCACATGCTCTAGATCAAGGACAAGGCTATTAGAAAAATCCTCGATAAAGGCCATAGTAGACATGGACTATATATTATCAAACTTCATACAGCTAACAAATCATCTCCACCAAGAAACTCATAAATAAATGGCTCTATAACAAAGTTCTCTACAACCAGTATCTCTTCAGCAACATCATTTCTTGGCAAGATAGTCACATATCAGCTATGACATAACTGGTTGGCTCATCATTCTAATAAGGTTTTATGCCATAGTAAGTATCAAAAGAGTCGGAGCACCACATGGGTTGGCCTCGAATAGACAAAAGAAATCGAGTTAGAGCACCATGTGAGTAAGTCTCAAAGAGTCGGAGAGCCACATAGGTACGCCAGCATGTGGGTACGTCTCAAAAGAGTCAGAGCGCCACATAGTTAAGCCTTGGAACAGACACGTGATCGAATTCAAAACACGTACATTTCAGGTTTCATAGTCAAAACTAGATCACATAAATCATTTTTCTCATTTAAGAGGTGAGATGGTTTGCAGATGTCTTTCAAATTAGTATACACATGAATGCCATTTCAAAATCTAGACAAGTAAATCATAGTTCTTGGATATTTCACAAAGTGCAGATAAACATTTGAACAGATAAAAAACATTTAGGCATTTTTCAAGTAGAAGAAAAACCAGTGATTCAGGGTATAAGGTTACTCACAAAACAATTTAGCATTTTGAACAACCATAGAATATCAAATACCACTGATCCGGGATACAAGATTACTTATAAAATACATTTATCATTTTTCAGTTAGGAGATAAAATATCATTGATCCAAAACACAGGATTACTTACCTTAAACCATAGCCAGCTATGCTAACTCCTTTTCCTTTATCTTTAGCTCCTAAATCATAAGTCACATATGCATAACCATGTGTTAGAACATAACTGAAGCATTTCTATTAACTACTTATGATTTTATAAACTTAGACTTTAAGTTAGGTCTTGCTTTTCGTTTCTAATTTCATTTAATAGTTTAATAATTGTGCGGGACATAATGGGTATTACCTCAGTTATCGTGTCATATTTTTTGGAGTTTATTTAGGCTTAACGGACCTCACCATTGAGTCTGAAATGTCGGAAATAATTAAGATAGACTATTTTTTGTATTTAATTGACTCCGGGTACCATTAGAGGTAAAATGGTAATTTCAAATATTATGTGTCTTAATTTTTCGGCACTTAATTTTACAAATCGGACTTCATCGTTGAGTCCAAAATGCCCAAAAATATTGGGTTACATTATCCTTTTATTTTATTTGGGTATCGGAGCTATTTTACCAAATTAAAGTAATTTAATTAATTAATTCTTTCATTATATTTTATATATATATATATATTCAGGTGATACTTTCACAAAGTGCCTCAATGGCACAGTGGTTACACATTTGGGCTTAAGGTTTACACATGCACGCAGGTTATGGGTTCGAGTCCCTGGGCTGTTGCGCCTTATATTTTTTGTTTTTTTGATTATCCCTTTACCAAACAGAGGACAAGGGTCTTAACCATTGATAGGGTATCCCCATTTTGTTCTAGTTTATTAAATTAGCTCACTATCTTTGAAGCCAAACGCCCTACATATATTTTAAATCAACCTCGAAACTCCGTTGTTTTGATTAAAACCCAAATCCTTTTCATTTCAGTCGGGGCCCGACCCAATAACTGACGCAACAGGTCTTCTTCTCCGGCCAACTTTCGGTGTCTTCTCTAGCACCGATGATCATCTCTGGTGGAATTCCGGTGCAAACTCTACGGGATTCAATTCTATTTTTCCTAAAGATTCCTTTCATGGTTTCCATATTTAGGTTGGATGTTCGGTTATGCTCGAAATAGGGCTTCTCAATTAGGCTCCAACAAGAGCCCGACTTTCTAGCGACTGAATTCTTTCCTATTTCGTGGTGTTTTACATAATATTTTTCCTTCATTTTTCTTATTACACATTTCTGAGAATTAGGGGAACACTTCCCTAAGCCTAAAAACAATCAAATCCCTCAAAACCTTTCATCACCCAAATTATCACCTTACCTGCAACTTCGGTTTATTCCCTCATTTATCTACCAAATCACTCTCGGTTTCTTCCTATCTTCACCATATTTTGTATACTTTTTAACCTTATCATTAGTTGGAGGTTTTACTTAAGTATTTTATAAATCCAGTTTAAACTCAGTTCACCATTTTTTTTGGTTCTTCTAATCTGTTTCCAATTCATAACAAAATAGTATAAGTAGATTTCGTTTACCTGAACTACTGTATTTCTTCTCCCAATCTTGCTCTCTTTCTCTTCCTCTTCCTCTTCTTTTATTCTTGTTCTTCTTCTTATTCTTATTCTTCTCTTGCTCTCTCTCTACCCGTACATGCACACAATACACACATACACTGATTTTTCTTCTTTACACGCAAGACATATATATATATATATAACTACACTTGTGTATACATATGTATATATTACATAAGGGTGAGGTGTTGCATGTATTTCTATTGGTTGGTTTGGGAGGTGGAATGACTTTTAAAGAATATATATGTATATCTAGTGCAACATATTGCACAAATGTGCCAGCAGCCAAGCTGGCTTATTTTTTTGGTTATAAGGCCTTTCCACTTTTTGGTCCAAGGTTCAAGACGTTCGGTCATCATTTTGGTCTTTTTTTCATCATTTTTCCTTCTTATGCCTTGTTTGGCATTTTTACATTTTATCCCTTTTGTTTTTCCTCTCATGTACTTGTCTTCTCAATTATTTCCTTCACGTCACGATTTCAAGAATCGAAGCCTCATATTTTATGGCTTTTATTTTTCTTGGTCTAATTTTCACCATTATCATTTTATTCCTTAAAGTCTCTAATATTTAAATTGGTGACTTAATTCCAAATAATCAGATCGGGATGTTACATTCTCCCCTCCTTAAAAGGGTTTTTTCCTAAAAACTCAAACATTCATGTCTAGGGACTCAATAACGTTCTCGGAGTTCGTCTTGATTTTTTTTCATTATTTTCTACATCATTAAGTCTTATGGTGTCATCACATAGTTTCATTGTCTAAGCACTTATATAATATTAGGCATAATTATTTCAATATTAAAATTTAGGGAGTTGTAATACTTGGGAAGGCCAAAGTGCTAGGCAAATCCTGTCGTGGAATCAATGAGTACACTCATCCTAGCCTTCGTTGGTCATTCTTTTCTACTCTCGACTTCTAAATAGTTCTGCTAGGTGCAAGAGTGTTCGTGTCCTTAGAATTTAGCATTGGGCAATCCTTGATGAAATGGCCTTTCTCGCCATACTTGTAGCAATCTCCAATGCCTCTACGATATAGGCGTCTATGAAGGTTTTGAAATATGGAGCAAGGCTGGGTGTTCCCACTCATCTCGGTATTTCCTCCCTTTCTTGCGACTGACCTGACACTTTCGCTACTCGGGTTCTCTTTGAGACTAACCCCTTGTTCTGTTCTTCACTCAATCTCTTCTTAGACTTTTCCTTGCCCTAGGATTTCTCTTTCATTACTCTCTTAAAAATTTTTGCTCTATCCACCACATCAGCATAGGTGGGCAGGCAAAGTGCCTCCACATTCCCCTTTATCTCCCAGTACAGGCCACCCTCAAACATTTGGGCCTTTTGACTCTCTATACATATCACATGAGGGGTAAAATGAGCCAACTCAGTAAACTTGAGTTCATACTTTGCAACTGTCATATCTTTTTTATTTAGGACTAAGAACTCGGCAACCTTCTGGTCCCTATCTGATGCAGAGAAATACTTCTCATAAAAGACTTCTAGGAACCGTGTCCAAACCATACTGGGTTCTCTCTCTAGCTCTAGTAACCACCATCGATGAGCGGCACTGTCACATCCCCCATACCCACCCTGTGCAGATTTGGGGCACGTGACAAAGGCCAGTTAGGCACCCATCGGGTTTTATCAGTTTTTTTTTTTTTTGAAGCAAAACCCCGACGGTAATCCTAACCACAGGCCATTCCGATATAAATCCCAAGCATAATGCATTCGACATATATAATTTAAGCAGCGAAATTTTCACAAGAGAATGCATACATATATACTTGGCAGAGCATTCAGGATACATCATAGTCAGTCCTATCTTAATCAAGATTACAAAACAGTTTCACCACAAAAGGTCATAATCTGTTCAATTACACAAAAAGTACAAAAATGGTATAGATTCTCAAAAATGGGTTATCATTTTATCTGGGGGTCTCCAACATTTTCCCCCTAAGTTCTGGACCTGCTAAACCTGTCCATCTGAGAGTTCCCCTGAAATTATTAAAATAATGGAATGAGCTTTAAAAAGCCCAGTGAGTAACACAGATATCCAGGCAAGAGTTTCGAAATCAATCTTTGCTTAAATCACATGGTAATTAAATCAGTTTGGAATTAATAGTTCAATAAATCCAAGTCAAGTTCAATAGATCAAAACAGATAAACGGTTCAGAGTGCTAGCATATCAATCAGAAGTATAGTTAATCATTTGAGAAACTAAAAACCATATCATCGGTGATAAAAGCATGCATTTAAAACAATTGCATTTAAAACATATGGTATTCGAAACAATTTAGTAGATCAAGGAGCAGTAACTAAACAGTGTCAGAAGTTACTCACCTTCAATATTTGAGTTTGAAGCTATGAACGGAGCCTTCCTCTTTTTCTCCTTAAGCCTAAAACAATTTATAAAGATTTATCAACTCATGACCTTAGACTGAGTAAGTCCACCCTATGATGGGTTTCATGGAACTAACTTATAGTGGTTAGTTCATAGGTCTTACCTCTTAAGCATTTGGCTTAGGGTTTCAGTGTCTTCACACATTTATCGGTTCTGATTTTCATAATATGGACCTAACCATTGAGTTCGGAAGGTCGAAGAAAGTCAATTTAGACTCTCTCGGCTTTTAAATCTGGGTTCGGGTATATCAGGGGTATTTTGGTCATTTTTGCCGTCACATAATTTCTGTCTCGGGTTCGTCATCTAATCATGTATTTAGTCTCACAAGTGTCAGGTCTATCACTGGTATTAATTCCGTTTTAATCAGACTTCATTTGGGCCTTGTACAGTGTCAGGGGTATTTTGGTAATTTCATACATCATATTTTTTTTTGGTACCTCATTTGCAGTCACGGACCTCACCATTGGACTCAGAAGGTCCGAGACAGTAGGAATACATATATAACTTATGATTTTTGGACAACGGACTAATTTGGAGTATTTAATTTAATTAAATGATTTTAATTAAATTAATTTCAGAATATATAGTATATATATTATTTTCGGCACAATAGTGAATGGTCGAATAGGGTGGGACGCTGGCCAGCGTGCCACCTCCCTCTCCAATAGACACTGCTATCGAATCTCATAAGGCGCAAAAATGCACCTTTTTTTTTTCTTTTTCTGGTTTTCATTAAATATATCATATATATATATTCTGTCTCATAAGGGTCACACGCAGGTGCGTGGCCGAGTGGAAAACACGTGAGGGTGGGCGCATGCGGTCAGGGGTTCAAAACCCTGTAGCCCCTGTTTCTTCCTTCCCTTTCTTTTCTTTTTAAACGTATCAGTTTAACATATAAACGGCCCAAAACGACACCGTCCATTTAATTCGGTGGCAGTCCCAGGTTACTCCACGTGTCCGAGCCAACCCGTCAACTCGTTTTTAAAGGTACAGAGTCGACTCAGCGTCGTCTCCTTCGTTGAACCTCACACAGTGATGCCCTAAAAACCTGCAGATTTTTAATTTCTATTTCGTGAGTTTTAACACACGGTCTCTCTCTGTTTTTCATTCAGATATACTGTAAATATGATTTCCATCATTTTGGCATTCATAAACCAACAAGACATCATCTCAAACAGTGGGGGTAACCTACACAAACCGTACCTACAACTCGATACTACACCCTCGATTCTTCACCATTTCATGTGATTTTTGAAGCTATGTGATCTACAAATCATAAGGATCAAGACCCTATCTTCATTTTTCAGCTTAGTCACATGCATCGACAATTTAAGTTTTGAACCCGTAAGAATATTTTGAAATTCGTGGGGCCATACAGTGTTCTGGGGTCGCGTAGGTAGATGTTTGAGATCCTCTTAGGGTCTATTTCAGGTCTTGACATGCAAAATCCCAAACAGTTATGGTCGATTCAGACCTGGTGTTTCAAGTTTCATCAATGGAGGTTGGTCTCGGGTTTCATGGTTCTTGACCTATCCGAGACCTCTAACACATGCTACATGTTCAGAACAATTCCTAGGATCAAGATTTAAACATGCATGCAGTCTATACCCGTAGCAATCTATCAAAACAGTTCCAAAAATCAAAATAAGAATTGAAGATAATTTGGAATTTTACCTTCACAGTGCTGTCTTTCTCGGTTATGGTTCGACCCAGACTTCTCACAGTATCCCTCGACTCCCTCAGGTCATGCACTGCAATCCTCAAGCCTTCACCTTTCCTCTCTAATGGCCAAATTTCTTACAACACATATGCATGCACAAGCTTCCTTTCCTCTCTCTCTCTCTCTCTCTATACTCTCCCTCTCAGCCAACCCTACGTACACACAACAGAACTCACACACTTTCTGTATTTTCAGAATTCTCTAAAGAGAGAATTTGATGCAAGTTATGTATATATATATATACATATAGGGCTATACACATATATGAGTGTATCTCTGCCCTTATTGGGGTTAGTGGCTGATTGACTGATGGAGGTGATGGAGGGCTATGATGAAGGGAATGCATGCAAGGCCATTGGCCAATTTGGGTGGTGGCTTGGGCAAGATTATAGGTTATATACATATATTGCTGTATATATGCACAAAGTAACCAACAGCCTAGTTGGTAACTTTTTGGGACAGATTTTACCTACCTTGGTAGGTCAAGGGTTCTATTCCCCTTGGCCTCCCAAGTGACCATTTTCTCCTATTTTTCTGGTTAAGGCCCTGTTTGGTTGTCACAGAATTCCAGTTTCACTGTTTTGGCCTTAACTCCCAATCCGTAACTCCTTTTTCAGTGCGGTTTCTTTCTGTCACTTCCTACTCAGAATATCTTTCACTGGCCGAGGTCCAATGTCAGTTTTTATTTTCTTGAGTTTCCCATAATTAACTAATTCGAGTTTTATCACTATTAAAAATAGACATTAAATTAGCTAAACCTGACATTTCATTCCCAAAACAGTTTCTCATATACAAAACATGTCAGTTAAGTAATTGGGGTGATACAGGCACCCTTGAACGCCAACGTTGCAAATGCAACCTTCTATTCTTCTGTATAGGGCAGTACTCTAAATATTTTCTCCATCTCCAATATCCATTCTTCTGCCTCTGTCAAATCTATGGTGCCTTTAAACGAAGAGGGCTTAAGCTCTTGAAAGCGTTTGTAGGTGACAGTTTCCCCCTTTCATTTGCGGGTGCTCTAGGAGGATCCTGATTATTTCTAGTGTCATCCATTACTGCCACCATTCTTTCTAGTGCTCGTTCTATTCGATCCATACGTGCCCTAACTGCACGTGTGTTGTTCCTATTCCCTGCCATCCTTACCTACAAAATTCACCAGAAAACAATATGTCACTATCCTTGAGTTTCTAACATAGCTTACATTATTACGTGCTCATAGTCACGTAAACTTAAACAAATAAGTCAAGTCATTTAATCACATATCATCCCTAGTTCTCACAACATTTAGAGTCAATATCCTTCAACTTCACATCATTCATAGTCTCCTTAAAATCACTTTTCTTATAATGTAATCCTCAAATCCACAAGATCATCAACTTATCTCATAATTATACTAGTGTCTCCCAAAATTTTTTATCATTCAATCATCCTAGTCACCCAAGAAACATCAACTTCCCTCATAACTTGGTCTTTCCCAAAGACCATTAACCTTTACTCTGACACCACTCTATCACGACCCGAAACTCACTCTATGCGGATTAGGGGTCAGTGACTAACACTGTCACTCGAACAGCCCGTACAAAATCAAATGAATTGCACAAGAGTGATATAATTTTTTGTTGGTAATAATTACAGAAGCTACACATATGCAATTCATTCAATAAACATCTCTACATCAGTCATTTATAAAGTCTACTCAAAATAAGATCATTATCACCATTGTTCATCACGAGTCATCACATTTATAGGTACATCACATACATATACCCCAAAAGTACAAAAATGTGAATCTCCAAGGGTTCCATTTGTCATCATGTCCAAAATATACATTATATGATTACCAAACAATTCACATCATGTCATCCAAAAATCCTGATATAAAAGATTCATCACATTCATGCTCTCGGCTATTCTTCATGGACTTACTATTTTCTTGCTAATTCAATCACTTGAAATATATTGGATAAATCCATATGAGCTTCACTAAGCTCGTGAGTAATTCCTGCATCCTGTCATAGGTTTTGCAAGCCAGAGTTTTGCATAAAATACCACGGGCACCAGGTTCTTAAACAAGTATCATATACATAAGGATAACTTCAAACATGTTTTCAAAATGGATCACTTATAAAACTTAATGGAAGCATTTTTAAAACACGTTATTTTCTGATAACATAGTTCGAATATCAAATCACAAACCAAAAAGTAAAGATTTATTCACAAATTGTGTAATAGCATATGGAATTCTTAAAACATGATTCAGATTACAGAACAGATAACATCATAAGAAATGACAGATACACATGAAAAGATGTTTTTAAAATCTTATTCAAATAACGGATAACAGACACATATTAAACAAATCGAAGATTCACATAATGAGTCAAAACATTACGTGGGTAAGTCTCATAAGAGTTGGAGTGCCACGTAGGTAAGTTTCATACATGAAATCCACAACAAGCCAGAGTGCCATGTGGGTAACCCTCAAAAGATTCGGAGTACCACATGGGTAAAACTCGTATAAACACAGAATTGAGTAGGAGCGCCATGTGGGTAAGTCTCAAAAGAGTCAGAGCACCACATGGGTAAGCCTCATGACAAACACAAGAAATTGAGTCAGAACACCATGTGGGTAAGTCTCAAAGAGTCAGAGCATCATATGGGCACGCCAGCATGTGGTAAGTCTCAAAAGAGTCAGAACGCCACATGGACACGCCAGCATGTGGGTAAGTCTCAAAAGAGTAGGAGCGCCACATGGGTAAGCCTTGGAACAGACACATGATTAGATTCAAAACACGTATATTTCAGGTTTCATAGTCAAAACTAGATCACATAAATCATTTTTCTCATTTAAGAGGTGCCATGGTTTACAGATGTCTTTCAAATCAGTATACACATGAATGACATTTCAAAGTCTAGACATATAAATCATAGTTCTTGGATATTTCACAAAGTAAAGATAAACATTTGAACAGATATAAAACATTTAGGCATTTTTTAAGTAGAAGAAAAACCACTGATTCAGGATACAAGGTTACTCACAAAACAATTTAGCATTTTAAATATCCATAGAAGATAAAATACCGCTGATCCAGAATACAATATTTCTCACCAAAAAAATTTAGCATTTTGAACCATAGAATATCAAATACCACTGATGCGGGATACAAGATTACTTATAAAATACATTTATCACTTTTGAGTTGGGAGACAAAATACCACTAATCCAAAACACAGGATTACTCACCTTAAACCATAGTCAGCTATGCTAACTCCTTTTCCTTTATTTGTAGCTCCTAAATCATAAGTCACATATACATAACCATGTATTAGAACATAATTGAAACATTTCTATTAACTACTTATGATTTTATAAACTTAGACTTTAAGTTGGGTCTCGCCTTCCGTTTCTAATTGCATTTTATAGTTTAATAATTGTGCGGGACATAATGGGTATTACCTCAGTTATCGTGTCATATTTTTTGGAGTTTATTTAGCCTTAACGGACCTCACCATTGAGTCTGAAATGTCTAAAATAATTAAGATAGGCTACCTTTTGTATTTAATTGACCCTGGGTACCATTAGGGGTAAAATGATAATTTTATATTTTATGTGTCTTACTTTTTCGGGACTTAATTTCACAATTCGGATTCCATCGTTGAGTCCAGAATGCCTAAAAACATTGAGTTATACCATCATTTTATTTTATTTGGGCATTGGAGCCATTTTACCAAATTAAAGTAATTTAATTAATTAATTTTTTCATTATATATTATATATATTCAGTTGATAGTTTCACAAAGTGCCTCAATGGCACAGTGGTTACACATTTGGGCTTAGGGTTTACACACGCATGCATGTTATTTGTTTGAGTCCCTAGGCTGTTGCGCCTTATTTTTTTTCTGATTTTCCCTTTACCAAACAACGGACATGGATCTTAACCATGGATAAGGTATCCCAATTCTATTATAATTTATTAAATAAACTCACTATCTTTGAAGCCAAACACGCCATATATATTTTAAATCAAATCCAAAACTGTGCCATTTTAACAAAAACCCAAATCCTTTTTAATTTTTGTTAGGGCCCTAGTCGACTCCGACCCAATAACCGACCCAACAGCTCTTCTTCTCTGGCCAACTTTTGGTGTCTTCTTTGGCACTGGTGATCATCTCCGGTGGAATTCTGGTGCAAACATAACGAGATTCAATCTTATTTCTCCTAAGGATTCCTTTCATGGTTTCCATATTTAGGTTGGATGTTCCGTTATGCTCGAAATAGAGCTTCTTAGTTGGGCTCTCGACAAGAGCCCAACTTTTCGATGACTAAATTCTTTCCTATTTCATGGTGTTTTACATAATATTTTTCCTTCATTTTTCTTCCTACACATTTCTGGGAATTAGGGGAACACTTCCCCGAGCCTAAAAACAATCAAATCCCTCAAAACCTTTCATCACCCAAAATATCACCCCACCTGTAACTTTGGTTTATTCCTTCATTTATCTACCAAATCACTCTCGGTTTCTTCCTATCTTCACCATATTTTGTATACTTTTTAACCCTATCATTAGTTGGAGGTTTTACTTAAGTGTTTTATAAACCCAGTTTGAACTCAGTTCACCATTTTTTTTTGTTCTTCTAATCTGTTTCCAATTCATAACAGAATAGTATAAGTAGATTTCTTTTACCTAAACTGTTGTATTTCTTCTCCTGATCTTGCTTTCTTTCTCTTCCTCTTTTCTTCTTCTTCTTCTTCTTCTTCTTCTTCTATTTCTCTCTCTCTCTCTCTCTCTCTCTCTCTCTCTACCCACACATGCACACAATACACACACACACACACTCTAATATTCCTTCTTTACATGCAAGACATATATATATAACTACACTTGCGTATACATATGTATATATTACATAAGGGTGAGGTGTTGTATGTATTTCTATTTGTTGGTCTGGGAGGTGGAATGGCTTTTATATAACATATATGTATATCTAGTGCAACATATAGCACAAATGTGTTAGCAGCCAAGCTAGTTTATTTTTTGGTTATAAGGCCTTTCCACCTTTTGGTCCAAAGGTTAAGGCTTTGGGCCATCATTTTGATCTTATTTTTCATCATTTTTCCTTCTTAGATCTTTTTTGGCATTTTTACATTTTATCCCATTTTTTTTCTTTCTCATGCACTTGTCTTCTCACTTATTTCCTTAACGTCTCGATTTCAAGAATCGAAGCCTCATTATTTTATGGCTTTATTTTTCTTGGTCTAATTTTCACAATTGTCATTTTATTCCTTAAAGTCTCTAATATTTAAATTGGTGACTTAATTCTAGATAATCGGATCGGGATGTTACATTTTTAACCAATGACGTCTCAATAATTTTGATAATAACAAGGCATTGTCCATGTGGACTAATGTTTTATCTTGTGACAATGCAAATAGGTCATCAAGGTCAAAGAAAAGTGTTAACTAAAAAGACGAAAAAGTCTATCAAGTAAAAGGACTCCACTTAAAACACAAGCTTCAAAGCCAAACTCCAATCAAGTGAAATGTTCTCATGATCATCCAAGCAAACGGACACACTTAAGCCCAAGAAATCAAGAGAATATTTTTTTTTCTTATTTTAGTTTTGAGTGAATTAAGTTTAGATTGATCATTAAGCGTAAGCTTTAAATATTTAAATGATCAACTAGAACTAATCATAAAATAATTTTTCAAAATAACACATTGATATACTTTAAGTTTTGAAAGATCAAACTATTTTGAAAAGGAAATACTGGTGAAAATAGGCAAGTAAGCTTAAACTGCCAAAAACTGTAACACCCCGACCTTGCGTAATTAATAATTAGTTGCTAATTATTAATTAGCACCGACTTAAAGAATAATTAAGGAATTAATAATTATCTCTAGATGGTCACGATAGTCCAATAAAATAATTAACTGCGTCCGAAAAGAGGGTGTAATGCCCGGACCTAACTACTGATTAATTAGGTGAAATAATGTCATTTTAACACTGACGGAACTCGAATTAGCTAACTACGAAATTCTAGAATAAATAATAAATGATACGGAGCCTCTAACACTGAAGCTAACTGAAATACGAAACCCTCGGAAGAAACCGCGTTGAAAAAGGAGAAACAGAAAGGAAATTACGAGGGAAACAATGAAAATAGAATTTCTGCGTAGCCAAACAAGGCATAAGCCCAAATGGGAGAAAATGCCCAAAATGTGGCCAAGGGGATTTGAACCCTTGACCAATTGGGCAGGATTTGGTGTATCCAAAATATAACCAACTAGGCTAATGGCACCTTTGTGTACAAATATACCAAGAAATGTATATAAACACAAATCTAATTAGACCACCTCCCAAGTGACCAATAGCCAAGCATGCAACACATCAGCCATGCATCACCCTACACCCTTAGACTATCATGCCTATACACCACATGATGGCATCCCCTTCCAACCAAAATGCATGCAAAACCATCATGAACTTTGGGAGATGAAAGGACAAGAAAGAAATCTGATTTCATATACATGTCTCCATATTTGCATTGGAAAGAAATCAGACCTGTAGATATCCTGTGTACTGATATATAGAGAGAGAGAAAGTGGTTAGAGAGAGAGAGAGGGATATACACAAAGTGTGTGCATTGGTGTAACTATTGAAGGAGCTTAGAAGGAAGCTAAGAACTAAGGACTGAAGGGTTGGACTGGACCTGCTCCATTGGGAGGCTTCTGCTTGAATACGAACCCTAGGGGAGACCACTGTTCGAAGGTAAGCAAGCCAAAATTTTAAATTTTCTCTTTGAATTTTTTGGCTACTGTTTTATTTCCTTTAGGACTGTAAATGCATGTATAATGGTTAGACATTGAAACCTGGAGTGTTTGTGCATACTTGGACCCATAAAACTTCCCCAAAAACTCAAACCCGTAGCAAACCGCCATTGATGGACCTCGGGTTGCAGGTCTGAATTGACCTCAACCAAACGACTTTCCGTTTGTCAAGAACTGATCCAGACCTTTCTAGGATCCCAAATATTACCATCCACGACCCAACATCACACTGGAAGGCCCCCAAAACTGAAGTTATTGGTTTCGGCCATGGAACCCAACTCCAAAATTAGGTCTCTAAACCACGATTTTGGAATGGGATATTGATACCCATGAACATACGGTCACAACAGACCAAACCTCGTGTGATTTGGTGGAGAAATGAGGATTTAATAGCCAAATTATCGTTTCAGCTATTCTTCCATAGATCAAGCAATTGAGCTTGATTCGATCAATGAACCGATGCCAAGTTGTTGGTATAGACTCCAGGAATCAATTGGGATCAAAACATGTTGAAAACCATGGCTAAAATGTCACGAAATTAAACAGGAACAAACTGTAAATTAGGGCAACGAACGGGTCATTCGATGGGGAAGACAGAGTTGACTCGGCCGAATTGACCGAATCAAGCCGAGTTGGCCTAGTCGACTCATACACGTGTCGGGCAGTGAGCGTGCCACCGCATTAATGAAACTACGCCGTTTTGAGGTTACTGTTTTGTTTTAAAAATCGAATTCCGACTGTTTGGATATGGCGTTAATAAATTGAGATCCGAACTGGGTCTGTCCAAACCGAGGATAAGGGAGAAATTAAGGATAACAGGGATATCTTATCCCGGTTCTCTTAAGGGCAATGAACCGGTTGGTTCACAGTGATTCTGGACCGGTTCAATTCCTGGACCCCTAAACTGTTTGGTCTGAACCCTTAAATTATAAAGTTAGTTTTGAACCCCCAAATGTTTTCTGATATTACGGTTTAACCCCTAATAGTTTTGAATATTATACAGTGGCCAGATTTTTGAGAAATTATTCATTTAAGCCCCTGAAAAGTTAATCAAATAATTATTTAATTATTTTATTAAATGGGTAAAATTACAATTTTATCCCTGGACATTAAATATGTCAAACGGAGTCCAAATAAATTAAATAAATAGTGTATTTTCACAATTTCAAATATTTTGGACTCAATGGTACAGTCCAAATTAGGAAATTATGTACCGAAAAATACAGACCTGTAAGTGACAAATGACTGTACTACCCCTAAGGGTACCCAGGCCCAAATAAAAATAAAAGACAGTCTATTCTGATTATGTCGGGCATTCTGGACTCAACAGTGAAGTCCGTTTAATGAACAGAAGTCCCGAAAAATACAGACACATAAACTGTAAAATGACTGAACTGCCCCTAGTGATACCCAGAGCCAATTAAACATAAAAGATAGTCCAAGTTAACTATGTCGGACGCTCTAGACCCAATGGTAAGGTCCATTTTATGAACCGAGGTGCCGAAAAATATGACGCACGAAATTACCAAAATACCCTGATACTGTACGAAGCCCAAATAAAGTCCAGATTGAGCAAAATTAATACCAATTGAAGCCCAATTACTTATAGGCTCATATATATGATTAAATTATGATTCAAAATCAGAACATCAGGTAATGTAAAATTACCAAACTGCCCCTGATGCCATACGGAACCTAAATGAAGTCTGATTCAGACGAAACTGATACCGATAGAAGCCAGATGCCTGTGAAACTGTATACTTGATTAAATGATGAATCAGAGTCAGAATCTTACGAAACGTAAAATGACCAAAATACCCTTGAGCACATGAAGTGCAAAGTAGAGGTGGAATAAAGGTCAAACTGATCTGATAAATTATCATAAGGATAATTATGAACACTGAAGGGCTAAATAAGACTCCGGAACAGTTAACGCGTAAAACAAGAAACGACTAATGTGTCCCGATGACCAAAAGCAAATACCAAACGAAGTCCAAAGGACTTAGAAAATTATATCTAAGATATGTGGACTATTCTGAGGACCACGATAGGGTCCGGGACAAGAATGGACAAATTACCATTTTGCCCCTAAGGCTAAGTAAGCCCTTAACTGATAACGATTTAAGTCTAAAAGACTCAAGCCTTATATATACGATATATGGGATATTCTGAGAACCACGACTGGGTCCGGGACAAGAATGGTAAAATTACCATTTTGCCCTTATGGTTAAAAAGAGAACCTAACTGATGCCGATTGAAGTCCAAAGGACCTAGAACTTTATATTTAAGATATAAAGACTATTCTGAGGACCTTGACAGGGCCCGGGGCAAGAGTGATAAAATGATCATTTTGCCCCTAAGGCTGAAGAAGTAACTGACTGATAACGATTGAAGTCTAAATGACTTGGGTTATAATCCTGATGACTGCAAAACCTAATTTAAGAATGAAATAGCCCCGGATGAAACCCGATGAGAGGGCGATAGGCTACTAGGCTATCTTAGGTAAACCGATAGACACCTAAGATGACGAATAAGGCCTGAATGGATGAATTCTGATCTGTCTGTGATTGATGATGATTATTCAGGACATACATGGAGATGCCTGACGTACTTGGAGGTTATCGGATTGTTTGTGCAAGGAGATAGCCATAACAATTTATGAGTAACCTTGACTCCTGACTTGGTGTATAAGCACACTGTCTAGTTACTGTATTTTAAAATACTGTGCCGTACTATTTTATCTGATACACTGATTTCATGCTTTTACTCAAATGCATTATTTTTACTCTGTCTGGCTTCTCTGTCCTGTACTGAAATAAACCTATTGCTGTTTTTAACTGGTTCTGAAAGAACAACTGACTCCTGGTACCACCTCAGTCTTGAGCACTATATGAGCATACTGCACTGTTTAATCTGTTCATACTGTACTGTTTATTCTGTTATACTATTCTGCTCTGCTCATTACTGATCTGTTCTGTTACTCTAATGTTTCAACTGACCTGTTCTGTTACCCTGATGTCTTAACCATTCTCCGATTTTTAATACTGTTTTAAATGAACGTATTTAATGTTGTTTTTAACTGGTTCTGAAAGAACAACTGACTCTTGGTAGCATTTCAGCCTTGAGCGCTATACGTGCATACCGCACTGTTTAATCTGTGCATACTGTACTGTTTATACTGTTATACTGTTATACTGTTCTGCTCTGCTCATTACTGACCTGCTCTGTTACTCTGATGTTTTAACTGTACTCCTGTTTTAATACTGTTTCAAATGAACGTATTTAACTATCTTAGTGAGTAACCCTGACTCCTGAATTGGTGTATAAGTACACTGTCTAGTTACTGTATTTTAAAATACTGTACTGTACTGTTTTATCTGATACACTGATTTCATGCTCTTACCCAAATGCATGATCTTTACTCTGTCTAGCTTCTCTGTTTTGTACTGAAATCGCTGTTTTTAACTGGTTCTGAAAGAACAACTGACTCTTGGTACCACTTCAGTCTTGAACACTATATGAGCATACCGCACTGTTTAATCTGTGCATACTGTACTGTTTATACTGTTATACTGTTCTGCTCTGCTCATTACTGACCTGTTCTGTTACTCTGATGTTTTAACTGTACTCCTGTTTCAAATGAACGTATTTAACTATCTGTTATGTTTGATCTGTTTTGTCCTGACCTGTTCTATTTGATTTGTTTGATCCGTTCAGTCCTGATCCGTCCTGATTTGTTATGTTTGATCTGTTCTGCCCTAACTTGTTTGCTCTGTTTCGATCTGTTCCGTTCTGTTCTGTCCCGTCCTGTTCTGCTCAATACTGATCTATCATGTTCTTTGATGATGTACTTGTATCTCTGACTGACATACTGTTTCCGCTCAGTTCTGTCTTGTTCCATTCTGTTGATGATATACCTGTATCTCTGGTTGACATATTGTTTCCGCTCTGTTCTGTTATGTTATGTTCTATTCTGTTTTATTCTGATTTGTTATGTTTCATTCCGTTCTGTTCGATTATGATTTGTTATGTTCTGTTCCGTTCCGTTCTATTATGTTTTATCGTGCTCCGTCCTGACCTATTGTATTCTGTTCTGTACGGTTATACTTGATATGGTCTGTTATGTTCTGTCTGTTCTGATCTGTTGTTTTATTTTGTTCAGTCCTGCTTTATTCTACTGAAACTGCATTTAAAGTAGATTTATAAAGCTGCTATTTCAGAAACAACTGAACTACCCTTGTGCCTTGTAAACAACAATGGTTTGAAACCCATGACAGGGAACCTGTGTTACTCATTGGGCTTTTCGAAGCTCACCCCATTCCCTAACATTTTTCAGGAATGATATCTATTGGATCTGATGGCACTGATCTGTGGAGACTGGATTATCGAGGATTGAATCTGTTTAATCAGGTGAGTGATGTAATACGACTGACTTGACTGATATGTACTAGATATAGACATGGCTCATGGATTTAAACGGTACTCTAGAGATTATAGTTCCGCTCTGTTGTTATATGTCGGATTATAGATATGCTCTGAGGTTAGAATTGTTAACTATTGGATTTTAGACTTGCTCTGTGTGATACATATCCTTCGGTGGATACATGAGTTGCATTTTCTTGACAAAACGTTTTTAAATTCCGCTGCACCTGACCCTACAGTCAGAGTGCAATTCACTGAAAAGTTCAGAAATTGCCTTCGGTTGGTCACGTGGCGGCTGACTGGCATCACGTCCTCGACATCCGCGTAGGGTGGGGTTCGGGATGTGACAAAAACAGTTGACCAATTCTAAGAACCAGATAACTGATTTTTATGCCTTATTTTTTCACTGTCAAAACTAGTTGACCAGTTCCAAAAATCAGTCTACTAAGTGACTATTTTTGTGCACAACCTGAACCTACTATCTAAACCAGTCAACCAACTTAATGATTCGGTCAAATGACATTTGAAGGAAAAAATAGTGTACCAAAGAACAAGTTGATAAACTCTAACAACTAGTTGACTAATTGTTCTTGAACATATAAACCTCAAACCCTCTGCAAAAATTAGTTTAGCTGATCAGTTAACTAGATCTTCATCCAGTCGACTGATTAGTGAAACTAGTCGACTACTTTTGTTGATCTAGCAATCAAAAATTCAAATTTTGAACAGATAAAAAATGAAAGAATGACTCTATTTTGAATATAAAGGAAATATCTTTCAAACGACTATAAATATAGGTTCTCTATAATATTTATTGTTATTTTTTTACAAGCTTTAACTTTTACATCTTTATTCTTGAGTTTAAATCTCATTTATTACAAAACCTAGATTTGAAAGTTCTACTCATCTTAAATACTATGAGCTACAATTGATCAATCTTTAGTAAGTGAGAATTTATTCCACCATTCAAATCTTCAAGAGAGTACTTCTTGGTAAACAACTTTATAACGTCTCATTGCAGTAAGATTTACGGGTATGTGCTACCATTGTGAGACAAAATGGGATATTTGGCTAGGCAAAAATGGTTGAAGTTGTTGTTGTAAAGGTTTGACCTCTACCTACAAAGTAGATCAAGATAGTGGAAAAACTCAAGTAGGGATGCTTGAGTCGAGTTCGAAGGAAGTTTTCTGAACCTCGTAAAAATTGTCGTGTTTATTCTCTATTTCTCTCTCTACTCTTTTACATACTTGTTCATATATTGTATTTATTTCTAAAGTTTGTAAAAGTTGTTAATATTTAAAAAATTCCCTATTTACCCCCATCTAGGGTGTCACGCGCCGAATTTTTGCAAACCCGAGGCACGACTGACGAGACAGAAAATAAAATAAATAAAAAGACAGAGGTAAATAAATCCACTAAACAAGCATCCATTCCCATCAATACATACAATAACATAAATACATCTCACAACTGCATTGTTCAGGGTCATTCGGGCTTAAGCCCTTAAATTACAAAATACAAGTCCCATGGACCAAAATATACTACATGCTTCACCCTATCAGGATATCACAGAGTCTCAAGTGGCTAGAGGATCCTCATCTGAAAAATGTTGCCCACGAATGGGTCAGCTCAACTGCTGGTATGATAAAGTGCTAATGCAAGAAATAAAGCTAAGGCGTGGCATGTGCAAAGTGTAAATTTATATCTAAATGACATTCAAAGCATCGCAGTAATATATATATATATATATAAATGGTATGCATGACGCACCCATGCACAACTCTATGCCACACCCATGTCTCATTTACGGGTACTCCCCGATGGAAACAGAGTACCAATGCAATGGCCAATTTTGGGTTTTTCACCGTAGGATCTACACCCTCATAATGCAAAGCACCACGTGCTTACCCACGCCATGTTCTCAAAAAATTCATCATATGCCAATATGCCAATGCAATCTCAATGAAACATGGTTTCCACAATATAGCATGCTCGGGATAATAATACATAAATCACCAGCTGATTCCACATGTGAGCATATCTCATAAAATCAACATATACACACGTCATGATTCACATTCATCATTCACTAAACATTCATAAAGTGCAAGTAACATGTAAGCATGTGAACAACTAATTCTAAATCATCAAGTAAACACATTCCACATAAACACATAAGTCATGCCAGTCATTCACAGAACATTCCTAACTTAACTTCATTTCTAACATTAGCAAAACACCATACCTGTCGGGTAGTCTCAACCCTAGAAGATCGTGTACGACACGTGACTGAACTAGTCAATGAAAATGCAGGAGATCAGATCGTCCTCTCCTGTCCTGTTAGTGTTCCTAAAAGCATAAATTACAACTCAGTCTATTGTCATTTGAATTTATGCTATTCATCAAATTTTATGTCTTTTAATTCATAGGTTTCTATTCTACTAAATTAAACTCTGCCATTGCGTCTAGGACGTCGAAGAAAATAAGTTTAGGTTTTCGTAGAACTCAATTCGGACATTTGGGTTCAAAAGGGCAAAATGGTCATTTTGCACTTTTCACGGGTCCTTACATTTCGTGACCTCTTTTCACAAATCGGACTCCATGATTGAGTCCGGAATGCTCGAGATAATAAAGTTTCACTATTTGTTTATTTAATTCGGAGTTCGTTTGACTGTACTTCAATTCAGGGGCATTTTGGTAATTTTAAAGGTTACTACGGGTCTTTTATTTTTCGGGACCCGGTCTCGTAAAATGGACCTCACCATTGGTCTCAGAATGGTCGAGATAGTCACAATACACTAATGACTTGTCCCATTTGGACTTCGGATTATTTTAGCATATTTAAATAATTAAATTAATTTAATTAATTAATTAATTAATTAATTTAATTATTATTTTGTTAATATTTAATTCATGAGGGTCAAACTATAATAACCAACAGTTGGGGGGCTAGTTTGTAATTTCTGAAACTTCTGGGTCAAGGTTTAATTTCCAAAAGTTCAAGGGTCAATTGGTAATTTACAATTTCCTTATTCTCAATTTGGATAGCCAAACAGTGGCTAACCCAAAACAGGGATAAGGTATCCCTGTTCCCATCTCAATTCAAATTTCTTATTTCTTAAGTCCGTAACCAAACAGTCCCAATCTCCTTTTTAATTTAAAACCTTAGCGCGACACGTGGCAGGGGCGGTTCAGCCCCGCCCGAACCGGACCCGACCCGGACCCGAAACCCGACCCGCATAGTCACCTTCTTCCCCGTTTTCCCGGTGAGCCTCCGGTAGGGTTTCGGAGCCTTCTCCGGCGCCGGAGACATTTTTTCGGTGAGATTTTTACAATTTCTGAATGTGGTTTTCTTCAGTTTTTCATGTTGATTCCATATCTAGGCTTGGTTTTGGATTCAACCCATTAGGTTTTCACGAAATAGAGGGTCAACCCCTCGGTCAAAACTCCGGCCGACTCTTTCCCCTTCATTTTTGTGACAGTTCGGTTACGGTTTAACTCCCATTTTCATCCTAAAGTGTTTCTGTACCTCCTAGGGTTCATCTCCTATCATTTAAACTAAGTTCTGTACATAAAATGACAACACCCATCTCCCATGGCCGTGACCTGCAACTCCCCATTTCTCCCTCATCTTTCAACCATTTTAACTAATTCTTTTTACATGATAATCCTTACAACATGCTCTCTAAGATCCTATACATTAAATCAATCATCATGCTTTAAAAAAAAATAAAACAGAACTGGGTCACTTACTTCTTTTTTGAGTTTTTCTCTCTCTAGCCGTGCACCCCTTTCACCCTCTTGTTCCAAGCTTGTATCAAGCTTCAAAACTCCTCTTTCCAGAACTCTCTTCCTCTCTCTCTCTTTTTGCTTTCTTTCCTTTCTTTCCTTCCCAACCGAGACCACCTATATCTAACACTTCCACTCCCACACGTCTCCCTCACATCAGCCCCTTTCCTTGACTTCTCCCCCTCTTTTCAGCCACCCTGCCTTCTTCCACCATGCAGCTTTGCATTTAATGCAAAGCTGCCCTACATACCCTATATATATACATAACACTCATCACACACACACTAAACACACACACTCCCCACCGACACCACACACAGTGCACACACTGTTCTGCCATATATACATACATATACATATTCACACATAGATATACATATATCATTTTACACATATACACATACATATATACATGTAATATCCCACACATGCATATATATTACATATACATAACACACATAACTCACATTTAAATTTTTCTAATAATAATAATAGCAATAATAATAATAATAATAATAATAAGAACCATAACATTATAAAAAAAATAAAAAAAATAAATTTAATAACCAAGAAAATTTTATAAAAAAAAAAAATTTTCCGGGTTATTACATAGGGTATATATCTGGGCAACAAGTGGTATCAAAATCTCGTCTCTTGATAATAAAGTTAACACTGTAAAAGAAAAGACATAAAAAAGATTGTTGGAATCATTTTTGCTGAAGGGCAATCAGCCAATAGACATCCATTATTTAGTGGTCAAAACTATATCTATTGGAAGGCTAGAGTGAAGATATATCTTCAAGCCTTAGATTACGAAATAAAGAAGATCATTGTAAATGATCCTCACATCCCTATGAAAAACAAAGGTTCTACTAGCACCACTAAGGTAGCTAAGGAAGAACCCGAATGTGATGAAAATGATCTCAAATAAATTCAAATAAATACTAAGGCTATAAGCAATTTATATTGTGCCTTAGATGAAAATTAATTTAATAGAATCTCTGTTTGCGAATCAACAAAGGAGATATGGGAAAAACTTGAGGTTAGATGTGATTGTACAAACCAAGTTTAAGAATCAAAAATTTTCATGTTAATTCATAGTTATAAACGATTCAAAGTATATGCTAGTGAGTCTATTTTGGAAATGTTTACTTAGTTTACTAATATGATTAATTCTTTGAAAACTCTTAGCAAGAACTATACAAATGTTGAGATGGTAAGAAAATTCTTAGGTCTCTACTAAGAAATTAGGATGCCAAGGTGATGATCATTCAAGAAGTAAAGGATCTCAACCAATTAATCCTTGATGATCTTCTTAGATCTCTTATGACTTATGAGCTAATCATAATGAGACATGAAGAAGAGAGCAAGCCATAGAAGAATCTTTTCCTCAAATCTTATTCTCATGAGAGTGAAGATGAAGAAAAAGAAGAAAAAGATCAAGGAAATCATGAAGATGTTGCATTCATCACAAAAAAAATCCAAAAGCTACATAAGAATGAAGCAACAAGATAGAAAATAACAAAAAGGGGAATCAAGTAAGAAAAAATCTCCAACTTGCTATGAATATCACAAGTCGAGACACATAAAGGCAGAGTGTCCTTAACTAAAAGAGAAGGAAGGAAAACTAAGAAAAGGCAATGAAGGCCACTTAGGATGATTTGGAGGACGAATCAAGTGATTAAGAAGTGAACAACTTTTGCTTCATGGCTCAAAAAGATGAGGTAAATTCTAACCTTGACTTATCTCCTTCCTATGAAAAAATGCAAGATGCTTTTGAAGAATTTCATAATGAGCTTAAGAAAATCCTTTTTTAAAAATAAAGATCTTAAAAAGAAAATATCTTCTCTTTCAAATGATTTACAAATTTCAAATTATCAAAATGAGAGTTTTAAGAAAGAGAAAGATTCGTTGTGTTTGATAAATAAGGATTTTGAAGAGGAAAATACCTCTTAAAAAGAAGGGGGCATGATCTAAATTTCATTAAAAAGAATACCAAAGGTAGTGAAATTTTAGATAAGATCATCTCACAACAAAGATGTGTTTTTGATAAAGCAGGTTTGGGATACAATGTTTGCACCAAACAAACTTTTTATCAAAACTTCCTTGTTAAGACCTCTAGCTCTAAAGCAACTACTCATACTCAATTTTCAAGAAAATCTAAAAAATGCATGAAAGATAGAAGAAAAATAATTTGGGTTCGAAAAGGAACAAGTTTACCAAACATTAACCTAAAAGGACCCAAGAAGGTTTGGGTACCAAAAAGAGTTACTTAAGTTGATCTTGTAAGTATCCTTTAAATATTCCTTAAGCATGACCAGAGACAACTAAATTCACATCTCTCACATCAGAAGGTGGTGGATATGTGAGTTTTAGATACAACTCAAAAGGCAAAATCATAGGCATTAGAAGCATAGATAAAAATTACTCCTTATCTATTAAAAATGTGCCTCTAGTTGATGGGTTGAAATTTAACTTGCTTAGCATTAACCAATTATATGATAAAGGTTATGTTGTTATTTTTTAAGCCAATAAATGCCTAATTAAATATGCATGTAACCATGAAAATGTATTATTTGTTGCATATAGAGATAATAATATCAATTGCATTAACTTTGATGATATTGGATCACAAAATGTTAAATGTTTTGCAGCCATAAATGAAAATAGTTGGTTGTGGCAAAGAAGATTAAGGTATGAAAGTTTGAACTTGATTTCAAACTTGTCTAAAAATGAACTAGTTAAAGGCTTACCCAAAACCAAATTTGTAAAAGATGGTGTTTGTGCCGCTTGCCAACTAGGAAAACAAATTACATCCTCATTCAAAAAAAAGAAGGATATTTCAACAAATAGACCTTTGCAACTCCTACACTTGGATTTGTTTGGACCAACTAGAATTGTAAGCCTAGAAGGAAAATATTATGCATTTTTGATTGTTGATGATTCCTTGAGATATACTTGGGTATCATTTCTCTCTCACAAAGATGAGGCACATAAAGCCTCTACAAAACTATTTAAAAAATTTCAAAATGATAAAGGTTGTCTCATTAATAATAAAAGAAATGATAGGGGAAGAGAATTTGTGTATTGATCTGAAAAATGAGGGTAAATTTTTTATTTTTGCTAGTAGGGCACTATTCATGCACGGTTTATTGGTAGGACACTACATATGCACTTTTAGATATAAGACATGTTTAGGGGCATATTTTGAGTATGTCATAGAAGAGAAATATGCTTATAATATTAAAATACACCTCCTGTAAAAATTGGAGCCTATTCGGAGATAGTTTCAAAAACTAGACCAAAAAGGGCATCCAGGTGGTCCGAGTGGATCTGGCCAATCCCGGCCACAGGAGAAAATAAATTTTTTTGAAAATTTTTATTTAAAATAATTTTAAGCACTTTGGCTAAAAAAAAAAATCGAATTGAGGCATTTCGGGACGGGTTGTAGTGCAACGGGGCCCTGAACTCATTAAGGGCAAAAGAGTCATTTTGCCTCCTTTGGCCCTCTACTATAAATAGACCCTTTAGTGTGAAAAAAACACAGAAATGGTCTGAAGAAGGCGTAGCTTCACGTTCATGGAGAAAAGGGAGAAAGAAACCTAGGTTTCTCCAACCTTCAAGCCTCCAAAACACATCTTTAGGCTTGGATTTTCACAAGACTTCCTTCTAGGAAGTTATTCCCCACATCAAGGGCTACATTCTCACCTTTTGGTTCGGCTACACAGCGAACACAACTCCCAAGGGTTGAGAAAAACCCTTTTAGGTATGATATTTTGCTAAGTAAGGAATAGGGTTGAGTTTATTTGCATTTGTATGAGTTAATTGTATGATGTATGTGCTTACTTGATGTTTGAAAGTTCCTCAGTATATAGTTTCTTTGAAAACCTAGAGTTGGTAGTTTGTGTGTTTGTGTTTTCTTTGAGAACTTGGTAAAGTGATAAACATGAACCATAACTATATGTTTAATTCATTGTATTCTAGCTTATGTTCATGTAGAGAAACTCTTATGGTTTGAGAGTTATAATTTATTCCATGTGTTGGTACTTTATGTAATTTATGTTCTTTGATAATTGTTAAGATTGTGAATATGTAACTTGTGCATGTGTTTAAATTTATTGTATATAACCTATATTCATGTGAAAGAAGTTTTGTGATTCAAATGTTATTGTTGCTTTAAGTGTAATGCGTTATTTAAAGCATGCTCCATGTGTTTGGTAAAATGCTTCATTGAGATTGCATTATTACATGGTGAAATCAAAGCATATTGGCATATGGTAAATCCTTTGAAAACATAGTATAGGTTAAGCACTTGGTGCTATGCATTATGACGGTGTAGATCTTGTGGTGAAAAACCCAAAATTGGCCATTGCATTGGTGCCTAGTATCCAACGGGAGCGATCCGTGAATGAGACATGGGTGTGGCATAGAGTTGCATGGGTGTGTCACGCATGTTGTCATTGCATTGCATTAATGAATTAGAAGGGCATATAGTTTATAAATATACACTTGCACATGCCACGCCTTAACTTTGTTCCTTGCATTAGCACTATGACATACCAGCAGTTGAGCTGACCCCTCGTGGGATATCATATTACAGATGAGGCTCCCAGTACTTGAGACTTGATGAAGTCTTGAAAAGCGGAGGAGAAATGGGCCACGAAGCATATTTGGCCCTTGGGGCATATTTTTGTATGTATGGGCATAAGCCCAAATAACTTGTATTTAAATTTAGAAAATAGTGAACTATGAGCCTTGGGCCACTTTGCAATGTAAAGGTTTAAAACCCAAATGATTGGTCAAATGTCTTTATTTAAGGTGTATCACATGTATGTGTTGAAAATAGTAGATGTATGTTTTACTTATATAGAATTATGGCCATCGAGTGAGGATGGGATGTATGAATCCTAATTTACATGAAGTATTATGAATATTAGGTGAGAAAAATGCTTAGAAAATAAAGGAAATTATGTCAAAATTTTGGTGAAACTAAGGGAGAAATTAAGTGTGTAAAACGGCATTTAAATAGGTGAGAAAAGTGCCCAAAAATGAGGGTTAAAGACCTTAAAGAAGTAGGATAAAAATGGGAAAAATAGACTTGAAAAAATTTAGGAAAAAATTTAGGAAAATAGAGAAATTTAGCCGCAGCCGCTACAGTAAACCTGTAAGAAATGGAAAAGTTAGGTTGCAGCCAATGAACAGTGTTTCTACAGAACAGCCCCTCAGCGCCAGCCGCAGCCTCGCGCGCGCATGCCCTGCTTGCCACGCCTGGCCCCCTGCGCGCCTATGCGCCTGTGTGCCATGCCCTGCTGCCCTGGGCATGCTGCTGTGCAGCTGCTGTCCAAGGCATGTCATGTCATGCCACGACTTACTTTTCAAAGCCATTTGATCCTATGTTTGACACCAACTATTGGGGCCCTTTTTGGCTAATTTTGGCCATCATACCAAGCCATGTTGGGCATTTTTTTTGGGACACATTTTAGTCACATTTCAAGGCGATGCTTGGCCACTTCCTTAGATCAATTTTGGTAGACCTTTTGACCTATTCTTGGCCTATGCCTCAGGGTATTTGGGGCCCATTTGGGCCATTATTCCAAGAAATCTTTAGAGATGTTTTGAGGCTGTTTTGGAAGCCATTTTTGAACATGACTTAAACTATTTTAAATATTAATTGGGAGGGATGTTTGAATGACATTAGGAGACCATTTTGGTTAAGTTAAATAGCAAGTCTTCATTTCTAATTTTGGAGAAACATGTGGGAATGAATGCATAACCAACTAAATCCACCTTAATGGCCTTTCATTTACTTTTCTTATTTCATTTCACTCACTCCCCGGGTTTGTGAAAATTTGGGCCATGACAACGTGGTATCAGAGCTTAGGTTCGAATACATAGGGACCGTAGGATGTTGTTAAACACAATGGGAACACGACACGTAACTTAAATATTTTTGGCAAGCTTGTGTAACGTGTAGACTCTGACAGCTAGGTATTAGAGCTCTAGTTTGAGAATACCTAGCGACGATGGGATGTAGTTGAACACCATGAGACCCTAGAGGAAAGCCTGTGACTTAGTATGAGCCGTTAGTGGCATGTGATAGGACTTGTGTGTTAAGTGGTTATTTATACTTGATGCATCTCTTGTTGTGATTATGTATTAGTTGTTATACTATGATACATGATTACGTGGTTTGGTGTAGTGAGATGCGTGATATGTGTAATGTGTATATTGGCATGATTGTATGTAGTAACTTGGTATATGTTTACATACATAATAGAATGATACTTATTCTTACTATAGGATGACATCCAAAACACTAGGTTAAGGATAGAGTAGGTCGAGGGAGAGGGAGAACCTTAGTTCTCGAACCTCTATCAACCTTGGTAGCCCAATTGATGTGAGATTTAGGGTCTAGTGTCTTGGAACAGTAGATGAGGTTTAGACCTTAAGTTAGTTGGACTAGTTGAACACTAGCATAGCATGACTTGGACATGTGTGTATATAATATTGCTTGAATAAATTTTACTTGTGAAAGAATGTGTTAAAACTCAGTATTATTTGTTTATTGTAAACAATGGATGAAGGTGGTTGACATAAGTTTTAAAAACTATGATTAAGCAAGTATGTCTATACGATTTGTTAGGTTTTCAAGTAATGATTGATGATCTCTTGTCTTAGGAAAATTATATAAACATGAATAGTTTGGAAAATATGGATATGGATTGATCCAAGTTATAATGTAATTGAATTTTAACTTCGTACTTAGTGTCACATCCTGCACCCCACCCTACACGGATGCCGAAGATGTGATGCCAGTTAACTGCCTTGTCGGTTTCCCAACCGACAATGAGACCAACCAAAGGCAAACTTCTGAACTTTGTGATGAATTGCATTCCAAATGTAGGGTTAGAGCAGCAGAATTTAAAAACATTTTCGACTCAGGAATGCAACTCATCTATATACCACAGAGGTACGTACCACAGAACAAGTCTAAACCAAACAGCTAATAACTCTAGCCACAAAGCACGTCTATAACTAGACATATAACACAGAGCACATCTAATCTCTCTAGAGTACCATTACCATGAGCCATGTCCCAATATATCCAGTGCATATCAATAAACTAAATCATATCATATCACTCACCTGAATAGCTTAAGTCAATCCATTAGAATTCAAGTCTCCATAAATGAGTGTTATTAGATCCTTCCTTGGAGTGCCTTCCAGCCTACTAGTATCATATCCTGGTGCCTTCTAATCCAATAGAGATTAGTCCTAAAAAATGTTAGATAAATAGAATGAGCTTAAACAAGTTCAGTGAGTAACATAGATTCCTGCCATGGGTTTTAAAACCAGTTCACATATACATGGTATCCACATGAAATGCATGCTCAAATGCAGCTCAAGTAGAACAATGCAACTCAAATAGATCAGATCATAACAGAATAGAATAGATCAGACAGATCAGAACAGAACAGAACAGATTAGAATAGAACGGATCATAACAAAGTACCAATCAATCAAAGGCATATCAACAAATGTGCCTGAACCTTCCCCAGCTGCCCATAAGTGGATGACTCGTGGGGCCTCTACCCTCTAGGGTCAGATCAGAGCGGAACAGAATAGAATTGAGCGGGACAAAAACAGAACAGAATGCCAATCATACAGATAAGCCTTCCCAGTTGCCCATAAGCGGACTACTCGTGGGGCCTCTACCCTCTGGGTCGTGCTCTGGTATAAAACCGCTCAATCCTGTGGTGGGCTCAGAGTAGACTCGACATATCAAATTAGAATCAAAAAAGACTCCAAATGGCGTATAACAGAACAGAACAGACCCGAACAAAATCAGAACGAGACATATCAAAAGGCAGGATAGAATCGAATCATGCCATACGTAATGCAGTACAAAAAGTATGCATGAAAGCATATGCATTAAAACAGTACAATGTATAAAACAGTTCAGCATATAAGATAGTACAGTATACAGAACATATACACCAAGTCAGGAGTCCGAGTTAATGACCTAAATATACGCGTATCTCCATCCACAGATATCCTCCAAATACATCGTTGGCCATATCCATGCATATCTTGCGCATTATCCTTCTAATGGCCATCATAATTGATTCAACATCCAAAAGATCATCCTATGCCTTAGATGTGAACATATCCAACCTTTGTCTGGTTGTAGTCAACATTCCACTGGCACTGCAATCATCATTTAACTCTCCGAATGACCTGGCGGGGTAGTTCCTTTTGTTTCTCCATTCCGAACCTCAACCACGTGAACTTTCAGCGGGATCTCTCTTTTTAGTGAAACGTTTCTAGTGATCCCATTGAGACTGTACACTTTCACTCCAACCGCCAACCTTTGGAGAATTCGCAGTCAAGTGTCATAAGCCCTTAATCATGTGTCTTACTCCGACCTTCAACCGGTTAGCCATCTCTCTCTTGAGGAACTACATTTGTTGCCCAACTAATTTTCTGTACGAAACTTCTCAAACAATCCCATCCCTTTTAGTCTACCCCTGTACCATGGCTTGTGTTATGACATGGAAATTTTTTTTTTTTTTTTTTTATTTATTTATTATTATTTATTATTCTTGCAATTGTTAATTAATTAATTTTATTATTATTATTATCATTATTATTATTATTAATGTTGGATATATGTGTATGGAAAATTTAAAATTCTTTTTTTTTTATTTGTATGTATGTATAAAATGTGTAAAAAAATTATATGAGTGTATATAAATAAATGTGTGATTATATGTGTGTATATGTATATATAAATGGGTGTAGAACAGTGTGGGTATGTGTGTGTAACCGTGTGTGTGTGTGTGTGTGGCTTTGAGTGTTACACACTCAAAGGGGTGTGGGTGAGGTTGAGTGTGTGAGTAGGATTCAGGGAGTGGGGGAGTGCAGAAGTGGGCAGAGGGTGGTTGGTCTGGGAGAGAGAGAGAGAGAGAGAGATATAGAGAGAGAGAGAGTGAAGAAAATAAAGAGAGTGTCTCGGGTGGAAAAGAAAAGAGAAGGAAAGAAAGAGAAAGAAGAGAGAAACAGAGAGAGAGAGGGTTCTAGATTGTGAAGAAGGAGAGGAGGCTCGAGGAGGAACCAGAAAGGTGGAAGTGGGCACGGCTAGAGAGAGAAACGGCCAAGAAAATTGTAAGTGGTTCCTTCTGTTTCAATTTTTTTTAAAGCATTTCAATTGATTTGAACTATAGGGTCTTAGAGAGCATAACGTAGGGATCATTTTGCAAGAAGAATGAGAATGAATGGTTGAGAAACTAGGGAGAAATCCCTAGTTGCAGGTTTCGGCCATGGAGGTTGAACCTCAACATTTCATGTGTAAAACTTCCTCCAAATGATCCTAAAATAACCCTATGAGGTGCAGAAAGTGAATGGGGTTGAATGGAGTTCAAAACCGTGGGGGAAAATGGGGGAAAAAGGGGTGGCCGGAGAGTTGACCGAGGGTTTGACCCTCTATTTCGTGGAGATGGAGGGGGTTTTGAGGGAAATGGGGGTTGGGGATGTGCTCTACGCGAAAAAAGGGAGGAAATAGCATTTTGAAAATGGGGAAAATACGCCGGAGGTCGGTCGCCGGCGCCGGAGAAGGCGCCGGAACCCTACCGCTGCTTCACCGGAGAATCGGGGAAGAAGGTGGGGTGTCGGGTCGGGTCTCGGGTCGGATCCGGGTTTGGTTCGGGCGGGTACGGGTTGCCCCTGCCACGTGTCAGCCATTGTTTTAAATTAAAAGAATTTGAACCTTTTAGAAATTAAACCTTTGGATTTGAACCTTTTAGAAATTAAACCTTTGGACTTGAACCTTTTAAATTTGAACCTTAACCTGAACTTTCAGAAATTACGAATTGACCCCCCAACTGTTAGAAATTACACTTTGACCCACCTGATTAAATTATTAATAAAATATTAATTAAATTAATTAATTAATTATTTAATTAAATTAGTTTAATTAATTAAATATTCAAAAATATCCCGGAGTCCAAATGGGACAAGTCATAGGTGTATTTTGACTATCTCGACCATTCTGAGATCAATGGTGAGGTCCGTTTTATGAGACGGGGTCCCGAAAAATAAAATACCCGTGGTAACCCTTAAAATTACCAAAATGCCCCTAGATTGAAACACGGTCAAACGAACTCCGAATTAGGTAAACAAATAGTGGAATTTTATTATCTCGAACATTCCGGACTCAACCGTGGAGTCCGATTTGTGAAAAGAGGTCACGAAATGTAAGAACACGCGTAAAGTGCAAAATGACTGTTTTGCCCTTTTGAACCCCGGTGTCCGAATTGAGTTCTACGAAAGCCTAGACTTACTTTCTTAAACGCTCTAAAACCAATGGTAGGGTTCAATTTAGCAGAATAGAAACCCATGAATTTAAAGACATAAAATTTGATGAATAGCATACATTCAAACAACAATGGACTGAGTTGTAATTTCTACTTTTAGGGACACTGACAGGACAGGAGGAGGCGATCTGATCTCTTACATTTTCATCCGTCTATTCAGTTACATATAGTTCACGATCTTCTAGGGTTGATACCGACCCATCAGGTATGGTGTTTTGCTAGTGTTAGAAATGAAGTTAAGTTAGGAATAATTGTGAGTGACTGAATGCTGTATGTGTTCATCTGTAATGTGCTTACCTGTTTATTTGGAGTTGGTTGTTCATACGCTTACATGTTACTTGTGCTTTATGAATGTTTAGTAAATGATGAATGTGACTCACGACATGTGTATATGTTAATTTTACGAGATATGATTGCATGTGGAATCAGTTAGGTGATTTATATATTATTGTCTCGAGCATGCTATATTGTGGAAACCATGTATCATTGAGATTGCATTGGCATATTGGCATATGATGAATCCTTTGAGAACATGGCGTGGGTAAGCACGTGGTGCTTTGCATTATGAGGGTGTAGATCCTGTGGTGAAAAACCCAAAATTGGCCATTGCATTGGTACTCCGTAGCCATCGGGGAGCACCCGTAAACGAGACATGGGTGTGGCATAGAGTTGTGCATGGGTGTGTCACGCATACTATTCATATATACTACTGCGATGCTTGAATGTCATTTAGAAATAAATGTACACTTTGCACATGCCACGCCTTAGCTTTATTTCTGGCATTAGCACTTCATCATACCAGCAGTTGAGCTGACCCATTCGTGGGCAACATTTTTCAGATGAGGACCCCCCAGCTGCTTGAGACCCAGTGATGCTTTGATAAGGGAAAACACTTGTTATATTTTGTCCATGAGACTTGTATATTGAAATGTAAGGGCTTAAGCCCGAATGACTCCTGAACGATGTATCTTATGTTATTTTGTGTATGGATGATGACGGACGCATGTTTATTGAATTTAATTACTTTTGTCCTTTTATTTATTTTACTTTCTGTCTCGTTACTCGCGCCCCGGGTTCGTGGGAAATTCGGGGCGTGACAGCTTGACACCCCCAAACATCTGCTAACACATTCAATTCTTCCGAGAAGCCAAGCCGAAACCTGAGTTTGTCTATTCCTCTGCTCATCAAACTGAATCACTTGATCCTCGGTTTTTGCCAAGATAGCTAAAGGAGCACGCATCAGACTTCCATATTTCATTGGCTTTGACTGAAACAGAGAATTGAGCATTTTTTCCAAAGACTGTGTTGTGTACTTAGCATACTTGCTTGCACTCAGATCTTGTTCGACTAGTGGCCATAATTCTACATGCAGCTCCGGTAAACAGGCACAATTGCCTACACTATAAGCTAGAATGTCTTTGACACAACCCAATTGGAATGCTTCTTGTTGTATAGGATCAACAAGTTCACAGGTTGGAGCTAATACTAACACAACAGGACCATCAATCCGTCCTCAAGCCCATCACAAGATACTTTCATCTTGTCCACTTTTCACACTTCTACACTAATTCTTCAACTTTCTTCATCATTCATAAAGCCCCTCTAACAACCTTCCTTCTCTACCCCACTACTTCTATCAATCTACTTCAACCCGAACAGTCGACTTTATTGATAATCTAATCAACAACAAGATAAATCTAATCTGCAAACTGAATTTTTGCTATGCCTCAATTACGTATTGCAGCCAATCCATCAACAAATCGAACAGTGCCTTGTGGACCAAGCCGTAACTCTGTTTCGCCTCCACTATTGCCAGAACAGCCCATCGTGACTTCAATCTCCACTCCAGCACCACTACACACACGTTTATATATTTTATATATCTCTAAAAGCTTCAATTTCATCACAACAATCACAACTCCAGTATCAATAACTCCATCAATCTCTAACAAATCACAATAACAACCATAGAAACAGCACCTCACTTCCTATCATCCCTCGGCCGCACTGCTACTGGCGCTACCGCCACTCTCTCCCTGTTTCAGTTTCCCCTCTACTCCAATGATACACAAACACACACACATATATATACATATCCCTCTCTATTTTTCTACAGATCGAGAGAGACGACACTGTTGTGAACTTGCGATGACACCTCGGTCTGAGGTTGAAAGAGGAGAGGTGACTGCTGGACAATCACAAAGCAAAAGCTCTGTTCTGGTTGGGGATTCACTGTGCAACGATCGGAGCTCCCCCCCTTCCGTCACACACACACGCACATATATATATATATATACACTCCTCTCTATTGCTTCTGTGTATTGCCCCCTTCTGCACTAACTTTCTCTCCCTCTCTCTATTTCCTGATTCGTTTAACACTCACACACCTATGGAAGCTTCTGGGCTGCCATTTATATATATATATATATATATATATATGCCTCGTGAGAGTTCCAGCAGCTTCTGCTGCATCGACTCTCTTTTCCGGCTCTAGAAGCTTCAAGCTTCTTCCTGTTTTCTCCTGTTTTGATATATATATATATATATAATATATACATATTACACATGCTTTTATATATACACGTGGGCTGGTAGAGCAGCCCCCTCTAGAAATTTCCTGCTTGTATGGGCTGAGGTTAATGGGCCTTTGTTGGGCTTAGGTATATTTATGCACTCATGTATTGTATATATCCCTTTTATGTGTTTTCCACCTTTATATAAATTGGATCATATTTACATTTATATGTGTATGAACTTATTTCTCGGTCTTCCTTACCGCATTTAATATTTTACTGAATATTTTATTTCATAAAATATTACATTATAAAATGCCAGTAAATTTGATATTAAGCCAGGGTATCTTTTACCGCATTTAATAATATAAAATATTAATTATGCAATGTCAATAAAGTTGGCATAAAGCCAGCTCAATATTAGTATTATTTATTTTACCGTCTCTAGGTGCCCATTCGTGTCTTATATTATTTTTATTTTAATTCACATTTATCCACAAGTATCTTTCCGACACTTGTTTCCATAGTTGATATCAACATATGAAGTATCGGCAAATTTGGCATAAACTCGGGCTCGGTATCATCCGTACACATTTTACCGATATTGGGTACCTTAGTCATCTCCATATAATTTTCATAATTATTTCGCTATATCAGTTCAATATTTTATTCTATAAAATATTAAATTATAACATGCCTATAAAGCCGGGAATTTAGTTTGCCAACATTGGGTCCCTGTTAATGCCTTATGTTTTATTCATATTTTCTGCATAATTAATTTTTTGTATCGGTCCCATTTATCCATTTTGGTACTTGATGGACTGGGTTAACTATTTTTCAAGCATGCACCATTTTTAATGGTCTAGATTAATTTCATATTTCTAATAATTAATCCAATAATGGCTCACTATATTCTGAGCTATTTCAAATCATTAACGTCACAGAACCTATTTTTATCAAGTCAGTGTACAGTCTAGGTCATGTCGGATTTTCGGGGTATTACACTTAGGGTGAATATTGATAAGTTCAAGTGAGGTAAATCTAAAAGTTAGGGGTTGTAATGATTATTTTATTGATTTGGAATATGTTATCTTGTGGTGGCTATGGAGGTAACCTTGAGATGAATACTATTGTCTTACCTAGTCCTAAGTTGATTGATATTTGTTATGATAAGAATAATGGGTTGATTAAATAAGCTTATGAATATAAGCTTTTGTAAAAATAATGAGTTGCATAAATTGGGTTGAAGTGAGGTGTGGATTATGAACCTAGTTCTAGACTAGTTTATAAGATTGATTTCAAAATTATGGTTGAGTAAAGGGTAAATATGATTGTTATTTTGGAGAAAAATTGTGTATCAGGTTAAGAGTTGGATGATATAAATTTTTAAATATGAATCTTGTGTTTAAAATACAAATTCTGTAAATATGCTTGGAGTAAAAATATTGTGGTTGAGGCACTAGAAAAGTCAAAGAGAAAAAGGGGTAAGTACTAACATGGGATATGTATTGCTATATAAGAATTTAGATTGTTATATAACTTATAAGTGAATGGTGATTTTCACTGGTCATTTTAAAAATATGTGAGTAAAAGTTATGAATGAATCTGATTGGTTTGGATAAAGTTATAAATGGTTGTATTGTCTCGACCTAGATAACAAATATCATGCTCAAGAGGTTCTTTATTTTATTTGGGGGCTTGTGATGATTGTCTTGCTCCACTACTGTATGATTCACCGAGTTGGAGGAGCCAGATTTTGCAAGTCTTAGAAATGATGCTAGTGGGATGGTGTCAGTAGTGTTACTACCAGTTGTAAGTGAGTTTCAAGGATCTTTCTAGAAGACTTGATAAAGTGTTGCATAGTTGGTTTAATCATGATACACGTTGTGTGCTTATATCTGTTGGTAAGCCTAACTACTTCAGTAAGTGAATAAAATGCCTAATAAGGTAGTTGTGTATAAATTATGTAATATGCTTAACATGCGCAGTGCGTTCTTGAATTACTTGAAAAAATGATAAAATTATGAGGACATAAATAATGGATTGGAAAACTTATATATATATATACATGAAGTATGTGTTGAGTATATTCTTGTTTAGAATATATATATATATATATAGAGAGAGAGAGAGAGAGTGTGTGTGTGTTTTGATTAGTATACATCATTGCATGCTTAGGATTTGTGCTTAGGATTTGTTCCTTCCTAATTGTATAGTATGTAATAACCATGTTATGTATATATAAATGATTGAATAAATGTTACCTATTATGGACATATGATATAAAATGTATATCCTAGGTTATAAACCCATATGGTTAGGATCACTTGAAATTGTACTATGAATATACCGAATTGGTAGCAGGTTTTGAGTTACAAGTGTATGGACTAGCCAATCCATCACCCAATAACAAAAGGAGTTATGATCCATGAAGGGTTATTACCTAGTTATATACAAGAAAAAGGCAAAAGATACCTAATAAGACGATTGAAGGTAGCAAGAAAAATGAATTAACTAAGGCAAACTTGCATGAATATGTACTAATTTCATTATGGAAACGTAATGTATCTTTAGTATTTATTATGGCTTGATTGGTTTGTTATATGTGTTAAGTATAAGATTTTTTTTTCTTAATGTATGTTTAAGGTATGTGGATATAAATAGAGTATGTTAATTTCTTTGATGTGTAAGACACATGTAGTGCATATTTTTTTTATACATGACACCTATGGATTTGGTACATAGGTGTTTGCATGGTTATGTTGCATTTTGGAGCATATCATTGGATAATACATGGAATTGAAAAATTGAAAGCTTAAAAAGATGAAGAGGGAAAAATTTTAACGATATGTGGTATAAATGGAAAAGGAATTATACTAAGATAAAATGGCTGAGATGAATAAGAAAAGGGTAGAGATGAACACTTGGCATTACTTTGTATATATGGAAGTGTGTATAGAATATACCTTAGATACGGAGTAAAAGAGATTTTAATTTATCTTTGATGAATTAGATTGTTGAACTATTAGTTGATGATTGTGTTGTTTGACATAAAGAATGAATAGTGAATGGCATGGTTAGGTCAAGCTTGTGGGGAGTATAATTTCAAAATTTTGCTTAACATGTAATTTGGGAATAGAAATTTTAATTTGAAAATGGGATGATTTTGTGAAAGTTCAATAACTGGTGAACAGAAATGGTGAATTATTGTTAATAGTGGGTTATGATTTACTGCCAATATTGATGGATACTCTTAGAATGTAAGATTAGTTAGAGATAGTATGTCTTGGGGATGGAGTGACTTATAGATATGCATAATGAGTTGTGGTTGATTATCGAGAATTATAATAGTGCATTCGAAGGCTTTTGATTTTTAGTGGAGTATGAAAGTGCTATGAATTTTGTTATGACTATTTCCTATTGTGGCTACATGGTGATTGGATTGATCTTCAAGGGTAAGGTTTTATATTATATTTCTTTGATGGTAGAAGTCATTTTCTTAGTAAGGCCTATACATGCCTGTTTTGTTTTTCCTAGTTGATAGATGATAGATTTTAATCATAAATTTACATGATGAGTGAACACAAATAGTGATAAATTAAATTGGGACATTAAGATGATTCACTTGGAAGATTACTATTATAGGGAGAATGAATTCTCCCTAGAATGATTTGATAATGTATCTTGTGATGATTGTGAAATTATATGAGTTGAAAACTCAATTTGAGGACTTATGACAAAATGACTGAATGATGAATCTGATGTGTAGAATAATTTCCGATTGTGTTGATTATAATGATTAAATTAAGTTAGATTTGAAACTAATGTAATAAGTTCTATATGATTGACGGATCGATCTTGAAGTTTAGAGTGATGTTTCTTATGATGAGAGGCCTATAGAGATATTGGACTTGAGGGACCAGGTTTTTCGGGGCAAGACCATCCCTTTGGTCAAGGTTTTTTGGAGCCATCATAGGGTCGAAGAGGTCACTTGGGAATGTGAGACTAAAACCCGTGCTAGGTGTCCGGAGTTGTTTATTCATAGAGGTATATTTCTAAATTTTGGGACAAGAATTTTTTAAGGGGGAAAGGATGTAGAGATCTGAAAAATGAGGGTAAATTTTTCGATTTTGTCGGTAGGGCACTATTCATGCACCGTTTGCCGGTAGGATGCTACACATGCACTTTTAGACGTAAGACATATTTAGGAGAATATTTTGAGTATGTTATAGAAGGGAAATATGTTTAGAATGTTAAAATACACCTCCTATAAAAATTTGAGTCTATTCAGAAATAGTTTCAAAAACTGGACCAAAAAGGGCATCTGGGTGGCTCGGGTGGATCCGGCCAAACCCGGAGACATTTGAGCCATGCTCCTTGATTTTTGAATATGATTATTTATTTATTGCTTCAAGATAGCAATTTCCAATTTGTGCTCTAAGGTCATGGTGTGAGATTTTGTTTGCCTTTTCTTGTCAAATCCACACTTCTTTCTAGAATGCCCTTTAACCATGCAGTAAGAGTAATAAAATGATCTTGGTTGGGGTTTAGCTTAAGGTCTAGATTGAGGTAGTGGGAGAGAATGTGATTAAGGCTTTTTTTGGGGTTGGGTTTGCTTTATAGGTTTATATAGTTCAACACCTTTAGATTATGAGGACACAAACACAACCGGCTTAAAAGTGGGAGATTGACTTGAAGTAGATGTGGAGGGCTTATTTTTATCTGTGAATATTTCATAACCCAAAACACTTCTATAATTATTAATTTAGATGGTATTAAGTATTTTAGAAAGCTTAGTTGAACTATCCTCAAGATTGACTTTAACATTTCTAACTTGTGTGAGTTGTTCACTAAGAGAGTGAACTTTGGAATTCAAATCCTTCTTTTTAACCTCATAAACAACTATGGAAGCCTTAAGTCCTCCTACCTCAATAACCAATGAATTTCTCTCCTTTTTTAAAGATTCAACTTCCTTTAAGAGAGACTATTTATCCTCATTTAGTTGATTCAATAAGGATTGATCAACTATTAAAGCACTCTTCTCCTTCTCACAAGACTTGAACTTAGTGATAAGTTTCATGTTAGACTTCTTGAAATTTATCGATTCATTGAATAGTCTTTTAAAAGCAATCTTAATGTTGCCTTTATCATTGCTCTCATCATCACTAGACACAAAGTCTTTGGTGTCTTCATGATTTTTATCCTTAATGGAAGATAATCCTTCACGAACATTGGTGACAATTGTGAAAGCCAAGAATTTACTTTCATCACCATTTACTTCTTCATCCTCATCATCATCCTCATCCATTTCTTCCTCTTCATCCTCTTTAGAGAGAGATGATTTCATAGCCTTCTTATTTCAAGAACTTTCCTTTCTCTTATTAAGACAATCGACCGCTATATGTCCAACATTATTGCAATCATAGCATTCAATAGGCTTAGAGAAGGATTGTAAAGAAGATCTTCTTCTATCACCACTAAAGAAGATTTTTGGACTTGGCCTCTTGAAGAGTTAGAATTTTCAAAAGATCATTTACTTGAGCTTTGAGATCCCTTGAAGTTAGGAATTCTACCCTTGAGGTATTTGTTAAACCTCCTAATAAAGAGAGCTAAGTACTCATCATTCATGGACACGGGGTAAATTTCAAGACCCCCTTCACTTTCTCCTTATGTTGATTTCATGGAAAGATTTTTAGTCTTCTTTGTTTGCCTTAAAGTTAGCTCAAAAGTTTGAAGTGATCTAACTAACTCATCAACAAAGAGAGAGTCCACATCTTTACTCACCTCAATAGCGGTTATCTTAGGTTTAAATCTCTCAGGAAGAGATCTCAATATTTTCCTTACAATCTTTGTCCTTTCTAACTTTTCTCCTAGATTGAATGATGAGTTGACAATGTCATTCAATTTAGTATAGAACTCAGAAAAGGTTTCTGATTCTTCCATTCTTAAGGCTTCAAACCTAAAAGTTAACATTTATAATTTTGACATTTTTACTGCTAACATACCCTCATGGTAGTCTCGAGGATGTCCCAAGCCTCCTTGGAGGTCTCACAAGTCATGATGTGGCGAAACTTATCGGGAGTTACCGCTTTAATGATGGCATTCAAAGGCTTGACTACGGAGAGAATTATCATAGTTGTGGTTGTGACCGAAGGGGTCTTACCTTCTTAGACGACGAGCCAAACTCGCTCATATACGACTCTTAAGAATGCTCTCATACGAGCTTTCCAATAGGCATAATTTGAGCCGTCAAATAAAGGTGGTTGTGAGATTGATCTGTCCTCTCTTAACCCTTCTATGGTTTTCAATACTTAGGATATCAATCAAATGCCTTAGAAAGAAGGCTCTAATACCATAGAAAGATACCACTTAGATATCACTTAAGGTCCCAAAACGTGAATATCACCTAGAAGAAGGGCGGTTAAACAGGTAGGTCTTTGAATAAAATTTTCTCCTATGTTAATTTCAATTCTTGTCCATAACAAAAAATGACACAACAACCAAATCACTCAATGTGATTAATCCAACATTTATGCCCATCCACCAATGAAATAGCCAAGAATCATTCAAATACACCAACCTATTAATATTTACCAAATTGATCAACCTAGCTTAATTTGATATGCAATTTTATCAATTCAAAGAAAAATTCAAATAAGTGATCAACTTATAAATTTATTCAATTTACTCAACCAAGTTTTCAATTAATCAAATTAAAGAACAATTATGAATTTCATGAAAACTCAATTTCAATATTCTAGCAAAAGCATTCAATTAAAGTAATTAGTAAATTGAAAGAGATTGAAAGATTTGCAAACAGATTAAGACTCTCTCACTTTGTTTTTGACTGCTCTCAATTGTATTTTCACAAAGAGCTTGTTTCATCCCAAATGAGCTTGAAAACATATTATAAATCTATTTTTCGCCCAGGGTTTGATCGAACAAACTATCATTTGTTCGAACGAACAAGGAAAAAATATCAAACGAGCACAACTATGAGGTTGCAGCTATTCATTTGATATAAAACCTTCAAACAAACGAAAATTTTTATTGTTCGAATGAGCAACAGAGAGTTGCTCATTCTTGTTTGTCTTGTGAACTGAATTTTTCCCTTTAGGATTTTAAAGATACATTTTGGGAAAATTGATTCACAACCACAAGTCAATCACATTTATGTTATTTTGATAAAAACTATATGCAACACATGGATGATATGAGTGTGTGAAATCCAAATCAAATGCAACAGTTTAATATAACCTTCGAGAGCCAAGTCGACCAGTAGTGATGCATGGTAATGTCTCTTAGACGAACTTGGCAAAGAACGGGCATTGAGGTACTCAATTGTAGGACTTATGTAAGGATTACACACAAAGCACGTTTTGTCAAACCGGATTAGCCAATTATAATATCAGACCTCGTGGTCCTAACAAGAATTTCTAGTCAGTTTAAGGTCAATTCCCTGCCTCAAAATCCCCTCAAATGAGATCGAACCTCATTAGTTCAATTCTCCGACTGTCTCTCACCCTTTGCATTTTCCACCCCTCCCAACCACCTTTTCAGTTCTTCTTTTTTTCTCTCTCTTCCTGGAAGCTTAAGAAACCTTTCTCCAAGGCCAGAACCACTCAAAATTGCCTCAATGTTCCCTCCCAAAAGCAAAAACCTGAACTGGGTCCGTTAACTAGTTTCTCACACAAGAATGCACATCCGCCCACTTATGCACGCGTACACACCAATACACACACACACACACACACATATATATATATACATGTATCTTAGAGAGAGAGAGAGTTAAAATCCTTACCTGTTGTTGTTGCGATCTAGAGAGAAATCCAATAAGAGGGAGAGAACTCAATTTTGAGCTTTAATGGCTGTCACCCTTTTCCAACCTCTACTTTAGCCTTTCACCCTTCCTCATTTTTCTTCTTCTTTCCTTTTCTTATTCTCTTTTCTAGCTTTCGCTCCCTATTGTGTTTCATTTTTTGTGTGTGTGTGTGTGTTTCACACACCCACACGCACATATACACACAGTTTCACACACATACTCACATTATTTCACACTCTCTCTCTCTTGAGCACATAAACATTCACTCATAGCACATTCACACATATATACCTTGGACACACACACACATATACACAATGTGTATAACACACTCTCACATTCAATTGGGAAGGAGTGAGAGAGATCAGAAAATGAGAGGAAAAAAAGGGGAAAAAGCTAAAATTTAGTGAAAGGATTTGTCCTATCCTGTGTACCATCTCCACTTTTTGGTCCCCCTATGATGCACGTCACTTACACACAAGCCTTTCTACATTGGCTCTCATTTGGCCCAATCAAATAGTGCCATGTGTCTAAGTCTAAGATATTTACGAAGCTTCTTGTGGAACCTTTGCACGGATCCCAATGTGCCAGTTGTGCCCGCACACGCGCCCAAACATAAACTGTTTCAGAATCGTACTAAAATTGGCACCCTAGCTAATTTCAATGCTTTAATTCCAAATATGCTACCCATTTCTCCAAATTCAATCATTTGAATTTCCATACTTATTTATGTCCCATAAATGACTATGAGTCTCGTGACTCACACCAGTCCCGAATAGATTTTCAAAACTTAATTCAATCTTACAATGTCATACTGGTGGTTTACTAGTCAATTTCATAATTCTTCTAGCACATCATCGATGAATTACTTATCTAACCTTAGTCAATGTTGGCAATTTACCAAATTACCCTTTATGATTTTCTAAATCCTTACAAAGCTCCTCCAAAACCTAGAAAATCATCTCTAATTTCTCCTAAAACCAAGAATCCCTCCTCCAACTCATTAGTCAAATGTGTTAAGGTCGATCCCGATCTCGAAAAATACACAAAATCTAGGCACAATAGACAAACCTTCTTAAATCTAACCATTGCTAAGAAGTTCGAATATGATATCAATCATTGAACGCTTGAGTATAGGAAGGCTATCAACTTCTTCTTCGAAACACAATCCATCTTCAATGGTTCCCATTTCAAATATCTCGGATGGACCAAGTTTCTCTCCACCTCTAATGTTCAATGCATCCTCCTTGTAAAATTCTTCTACACTCACTTTGAAATGCTAAATGGTCTAAATGCTTCTTCTTGGATCCAAAACACCCTCATTTCTCTTGATCTTGACTCCATCTCCCACATCTTTGAAATTCCCTAAAAGGAGTTCCAAGAGTTTACTACAAACTCTTAGGTTATATGTGAAGGGTTTAACCCACTCACGGCCTGTATAACAAATGTGTGGTGACCCCTCCATTCTAGAGCCCTTCAAACCTAAGGCCTCTCAACTCACTCTTGAGTGTCGCCTCATTCACTATATCATTACCTAAAATACCCCTCCATGTGTTGGTGGATGAGATTTTGTCTCGTACATGGACATGTTCCTTATTTGGTGTGTTTTAAACCACCAAAATATTGACCTTTCATTTTATCCTTTATCATATAGATAATTGTCACAAAAAGAAGAAAGACATCCTTCCTTATGGAAACCACCTTCACCACCCTCTTCAAATATTACCAATTTGACCTTGGTAGTTAAATGGACATTTACATGCTCATCCACACCAACTTTTATACCAAATAAAATTTTAAGTTCATGGGGTATAAAGAAAGTGAACAATGATGGATTCCCAAATCTTTCACCACCACTCAACCCAAGTTATACCAAGAGACTCGGTCACCTACTCACCCTCCTAACCAAGAGCACCCCTACCACACAAAACCTACTCCTCCTCCGACTCTAACATCGGAATCCAACACCCTTCTCTTCAACATGCTTCGGGAGATAGATTCTAGTATTCAAAGTCAACTATGCTCCGTTAAAGCCAACCTCTCCCAAACCTTACACTCTATGAATAAGCGTATTAATTCCATAAAGGGCGATGTGCACATCTTTAAGATACGTGTCAACGTTCTCTACGAACACGAGCACAAGCATAGAGAGATCAAGATGGAGGTGTTTGAAATGAAAGATGTCCTCGAGCACATCCTCAGCACAAGGCGCCGACCACCTCTTCCTGCTCCTCGACAACCCTAGGTCATTTTGACGATGACAAAGGGTGAGTAAAACAAGAGGAAGGAAAGGAAGACAAATGAGCAAAATTATGATTTTTTTTCATTACGACTTTGGCTATATTCTTTTTGTTGTTTTGTTGTTTGCTTTTGTTTATTTGATGTAAAGAAAGAAAAAAAATACTTGTACTCTTATGTGATTTGATCTCCTATAAATTCCAATTGTATTGAGAATTTTTAATAAATCAATTTCAAATGAAATGCAAAGCATATTTTTGTTATATCCATTTCTTTCGTATATTGTGCAATGTGTGATCTAAAATGGCATATTTCAAAAATAAGCATAAATGTGATGCAACTCCCAAAACCCTAAACTTGCAATGATTATATAGTAATAGGGGTGAATATATCAAAATATGCCTAATTCTTTGAATATTCATATTGAGGCATAAATTCAAATTTTACATGTTGATAGAGGGAGAAATACATATAAATTCAATGTTTTGTATCAAATTCTTTCTATACATTATTATTTGCTTTAAAAGAAATAATGTTTTGTTATCATAAAAAATAAGGATGTTGATTAGCCCTAAAGGTTTTCAACCAAGGGCATCTCAATGCATTGTCCATGTGGACTAATATTTTATCTACTGACAATACAAATAGGTCATCTAGGTCAAAGAAATTGTTGACTAAGAAATGAAAAAAATTATCAAGCAAAAAGACTCCACTTAAAGCACACGCTTAAAAGTCAAAATAAAATCAAGTGGAATGCTCTCACGATCATCCAAGCAAATGAACACACTCAAACCCAAAGAATCAAGAGAATGCTTTATTTTTTTTATTTTAGGTTTTGAGTGAATTAGGTTTAGATTAATCATTAAGCGTAAGCTCTGAATATTTAAATGATCAATTAGAACTAATCATAAAATAATTTTTCAAAACAACACATTGATAAACTTTAAGTTTTGAAAGATGAAACTATTTTGAAAAAGAAACATTGGTGAAGGAAGGTCAAGATGGTGTAAAAAACTCAAATGGGGATGCTTAGGTCAAGGACGTAAGAAGTTTTCCTAACTTCATAAAAACTTTTGTGTTTTTTCTCTTTTTCTCTTTCTACTCTTTTACATACTTAAACATATCTTGCATTCATTTTTAAAATTTGTAAAAGTTGTCAATATTTGTAAAATATCCTATTCGCCCTCCCTCTAGGGTATATATATGGGCAACAATATTCTTTCCAAGTTATCTTCAAATCATATTGTAAATAAAAACCCCAACTCTATTTGTGAACCCTATCTTTATGGAAAAATGACTATATTGCCTTTCTCAGCTTCACAAACTGTTTTTAAATTCCCACGAATTGCTTCATAGTGATGTCTAAGGTCATGCACCTCATCTTTCTTACATTGGTTTTAGTTACTATGTTTCCTTTATAGATCGATGATTGCATAATATATACTTGGATCTATACACTTACACACAAATCTGAATTATATTCTATCTTTTTTCAAATCAAACCATATGTTGAGAATTTGTTCAGCCTTAAGATCAAAACTCTTAGAATTGGTAGGGGGAGTGGAAAACAATAGCGATGTTCTTAAATCTTTTTTGATTTCAAATAAGGTTCATAGTCAAATGTCTTACCCTCATACTCCATAACAAAATGAAATAGCAAACAAAAAACACAAGCATATTGTGGAAACAGGCCTCACGTTACTATTTACAGATGCATTGCCTCCTAATTTTTTGTATCATGCTTTTTCTACAACTACTCTCTTGATAAATAGAATGCCTAGTCCAAATACATTCAACAAATCTCCCTATGAACTACTCTACAGGAACATTCCTGACTATACAAATCCCAAAGTCTTTGGTTACACTTGTTATCCATTATTAAAATCCTATACCAAAAACAAGCAGACATGTCATTTTTTATAAATAAACATTTTTTGCAACAAAAACTACTTCATCTACCTCTTATACTCTTCCAAAATGGCTCCCTAATTCTTTTAGTTTTACTAGCTCTTCTTTTAGTTCCCCTTCTCCTACTACTCTTTGACACTCCTCTCCATAATCACTTTGGCCTATATCTGATACTTTTCTTATTTCCTCATTTCCATTGCCTTATACTTCCCACTACTAGTTCTTCAACTCATTTGCAGAATCCTATTGACTTTCACTCTACCAAACCTACTCCTAAAACATTTAATCCTCTAGATCCAATCCCTTCCTCACACTCGCCACTAGTCCGCTGTTTCTCTGTCTCTTTCTCCCTCTATTTCCCTTGATCCTCCAACCTGTCCCACTACTATAGACACTCATCCTATGAAAACTAGGTCCAAGTTTGGCATTATAAAAAAGAAAACATATTTAGTTTCCCTCCTATCCTGTTGGACCTACTTCCTTTGCCATAGCCAATAAATTGTCTGAGTGGAGAGAAATAATAACATAAAAGTTTTTAGCCTTGCACAAACAAGGTATTTGGACTCTTTTTCCTCAACCGCCAAACTAAAAAATTGTTAGGTACAAATGAGTATACAAGATCAAACACAATGCTAATGGATCAATCTCAAAGTTTAATGCAAAGTTGGTAGCAAACGATTTTCAACAAGAAGGATCGGATTATGTAGAGACCTTCAGCCTAGTAGTTAAACAAGCTATAGTTCAATTGGTTTGGAACTAGCAACTCACAATGGTTGGGCTCTCAAACAATTAGATGTCAGGAATGATTTTTTACATGGTAGCTTCAAAGAAGAAGTTTATATGACTCAACCACTTGGTTTTATAGATCCATTAACTCCACACATTGTATGCAGGCTACACAAGTCAATAGATGGCCTAAAACAAGGCACCTAAAGCCTGGTTTGAATAATTCACCTTCCAAATATTAACTAATCAATTCATTCAATATGTTATAAACCACAATTTGTTTGTTTGTTAGGAAAACTAGTTCATCTTTTACCATTTTTGCTGCTTTATGTTGATGACAGTATTGTTATAGGAAATGATCTTTCATACATTCGGTCTTAATTACTTAGTTAATCAAAGCCTTTGATATGAAGGATTTGGGACCCCTCTACTACTTCTTAGGACTCGAAATCACTCAAACTCCTACAAGCCTCTTTATTTCCCAAGAAAAACATACTAAAGATCTCTTACATAAGACCACTATAGTAGATTTCAAGCCTTGCAAATTCCTTATGCATCCACCTCTAGGTTAAGAAAAACATATGGTGTCCCTTTCTCAGATCTTACACACTACAAAAGCATAGTAGGAGCCTCACAATGCTTAACTTTCACTCACCTTCATATAGCATTTGCAGTTAACCATGTTTGCCCATTTATGCATTCTCCAACAGACACCCATTTTGATGTTGTCAAATGTCATTCTTTGATATCTAAAGGGGTCAGGTTCCTTTGGTCTTTCCTATTAGTTCAGCTTTCTTGCTATTTCTATATTTACTCATACAAATTGGGCTAATGATCCCAATGATAAGAGATCCATCTCTGGGTTTTTTCTTTTATTATGATGTAATCTTATAAGTTAGGGTGCTAGGAAACAAACTACTTATTGCAAGGTCTTCTACCGAGATAGAGTACAAATATTTAGTTATAACTATAGCAAGACCTGGCCTAGATCATAATGCTACTAGTGTGATCTGTATATAGTTCTCACCTTCATTCCTACTATTTGGAATGGCAATATCTTTGCTCTTGCTTTGGTTTCTAACCTAGTCTTTCATGCTAGGACCAAGCATATTGAGATTAAATACCATTTTATCTGAGAAAGAGTAGTACAAAAGGATATTGCAAGTCCATTTTGTGTTTACTGCATATCAAGTAGCTAACATTTTTACCAAAAGTCTTACCTTAACCAAATTTCTTTCATTTCGAGACAAACTAATGCTAACCAATTCTACCATCAGTTTGAAGGAGGGGTGTTAATCATTAAAGTGAAATTCATACAACAACAACATGAAGTAGTGTACCAGCGCAATCCAATCGAAGCAAAGTTAGTTAAAGCAAGTCAAAATAGTTAGAAGGAAGTTAAGATAGGCTATCAAAGTTAGTTGCAAAAGATAAGAATTGACTTGTGTAGATAAATGAATTTATGAGATTGTATTAGTTAATTTTTTTTCCTGAAATGAAATAGAGCTTTATATTTTCTTTTAGTTCTTTATCTTCTCTCTAATCCGCCATGAAAATCAAACTTTTCATGTAGCCCTAAAGCAACCTCAACATAGTTTTAGAGCTCTTTTGGGGGTTTGCAGAGGGGTCCCAATGTTTAAAAATTCCATAAGCAACCTAGAGTAGCTTAAGAGCCTTTTTTTTTTTTTTTTGGTTCGAAAAGAGGGGGGGTTGCCCTATCTAAACTATGATTTTGGTGTATAAAAAAGTGTGAAAATAACTTTTTTGTATTTTTCAAAATTAGCTTTTTCAATGGGGATCACAAGCAAAATCATAGTTTAGAGAAGTTAAAAAAAAAATCAATTTCTTAACAATTAGAGTCATTTTTATATAATTTTTACCAAATACTCAAATAACAAATTGATTATATTCTTTCGAATCCATTTTTCAATAATCAATTTTTTAAAATCTATTCTTCAAAATTCGAAACTTCCCATAAACGGACTCTAATTCATTAAAGCTAAAAATTAGGCTATATTTAGTACGTAGAAATGAAATGATCATTTCATTATATGAAATGATCATTTCATATAGTGAAATAAAAATGACATTAAATGAAATAAGGATTACTTATTTAAGTCAAATGAATGTGTAAAATAATTTTTAATAAAATATTTATTTTTTAAAATTGACATTTTTAATCATATCAAATAAGAATAAAAAGCGAAAAAGTTAGAGCATTTTGAGACCACGAACTCACACAAAATTGTGTTGCTAGACCACGATGTACGGCCAAATAACAGCCAGCTATATGGTCCACCTCACCTTATTTGACTAGTCTGTACCGCATATTATCCGAACTCAAACGGTGTTTTATTATTCTTACAAACAAATATCAACTTGGGGGAGCGATATACGGATAAGCCTCCGTCGCCAAGAAAACGCAGAGGAAGCAGCTTGGTGAGTTCGTATTAACACGTGTCGCAAAAGTAGCCGCAGACGGCCCAAAGATAAAATACTAACGCGCCATGTCATCACACCGTATTCGCTCCTTTGATAAAGGTCGTTTTGTGCCCAAGAGTTTGCCAAGGCCAGAATCCAAAGCAGAGTGGAAGAAGAAGCTGCTGGAGAGAAAAGAAACCCTAATGCACCAGGAATCCAAGGAGACAGAAAATAAACCATATACCAGCTTTGAAAACAGCGCATGTCGTCTGAGATCACTTACAGGTGACTTTCTTTATATGCTGATTCATTTTGATTTTCTTAATTTGCAGATTGCGTGTATGCTTTGTGTTTCTATCTCTTACCCTTCTTTTTTAACCTTTCGAGTTAACTTCATTTGGATTTTTGAGCATTATTTGATTTGGATTTGGATTATATAGCTTGAGTCCTATTTGGGTTTCAAAGAAATATGCAGTTTTGGATTCCTTTCTGAAGGAGTTTTTTGTTTTTTTACTTTTTATTTTTCTATAACAAAGAATCCACTCAATGACTCGATAAACCCGGAAACTGGCAACTAGCAGCCGGGTATTGATTAAGTCCAAGTGTTTCTCTAACTTGGACTCATAACCATTTTGGCCACCCTTGCAGTTTCTTTTGTAATAAAATTAAGTGTAATTGTATATAAAGGCATGAGCCTCCTAACTTGAGTTTTTATTCATGGATGGTTTTGGGAACAGGAAACAGCAAAGGAGGGGTAATGGATTGTGATTCTCTAGAGGAGACTCTGTTAAAGTGGAAGAATCACAACAAACAATTTGATGCTGCCAAAGATGGAGTGAAGAGGAAAGCGGAAAGTTCCATCCAAGGGTTCAAAGAAGGGTTGTATGCAAGGTAAAGGCGGGCCGGAGAACTCGGGTTGCATATATAGAGGAGTTCGACAGAGGACTTGGGGCAAGTGGGTTGCTGAAATTCGAGAACCAATTTATGAGAGTGGCCAATCCACTAAGCCAACCAGACTATGGCTTGGTACCTTTTCTACCGCTGTTGAAGCTGCTCTTGCCTATGATGCTGCTGCACTGGCCATGTATGGCTCTGGTGGGATTCTTAACTTTCCTGAATCCTGTTACACAATCAAAGGAATTCTCGAATGAATTTTCTTGCATCACTTACAACCAAAACATTGACACCCAAATCTACAGCAGCCTCAGAAAACAACTGCAAAATTAGTGTGGCTGACTATTCAAAGATCAAAACTGAATCTCCTGTGGAGATATCCAATAATGGTAATGTTATTGTGTCCGAGGAACAAATGATGGAATATGAGTCCCATATGGAGAGTCCCAATTGTTTTGAGGAAGAATCAAAGGATAAGCGCTGAGGATGTTGGGTCAATACCTAGAAATAGTAGTGAGCCTTTTGATGAAGATGAAGATGAAGATGAAGCTGAAATATCAAGGAAACAAGAAGTAAAGCATGAAAAAATTGAAGAAGTCACAGATTCCAACAGGACTAAGAGTTCCAAAAATGGAGATGATTACTCACAAAATTTAATTGAAGTAACGACAGATGTCAAGCCTTTGGGGACAATAAGCACCGATGACTCGAGATTGAGAGAAGATGGAAATTATAGTTGTTGTCAATTCCAGTTTTCTAATGGTGGGGACCATTTACAATGTATCAAGCCATCTGATCTCTCCCCTGACTTGCAAAACGTGGACAAACATAATTACCCTCACAATTTTTTTACAGAAGAAACATTGGATGGTAGACCTTTAGTTGCAATTAGTTCTGATGACTCTGCTTTGGGACAAGATGGGAGCTGCAAGCATGGTAAATTTGAGTTTTCTAATGATTGGAATTTTCAGAATGTTGATGGTCATGATTACTCCCAGGATTTATTAATGGAGGAAACTTTTGATGTTGAAGAATTAGGAACTAGTAGTTTTGGACTGAGGCTGGATGACGACAATGATTTTGTTCAATTTCCATTATTGAACCAAGCCCACTTCCAGAATGGGAGGCCATCTGATCTCTATTACCCATTGGGAAACCTGGAAGAGGAACAAGAATACTTGCAAAATTCACTTACTGAAAACTCTTTTGAGACTCCTGTGGGAGAAACAAGCACCGATGATTTTAAACTTCAACGAGAGGGAAACAATGATTTTAGTGAATTGATGTTCTCTACTGCTGAAGACCGAAGGCCATGTGACCTCTCATGCCATTTTCAGAAGGCTGACGAACAAAGTAACTTGCCTAATATGCTAACAGAAGAAACACTAGACATCAAGCGTTCAGGGAGTAACACAGATAACTCTGGATTGAGACAAGAAAGAGCCACTGATTTTAATCAATCTGGGAATTCTATTGTAGGGCAGCTGCAATGTGGGAGGTCTGCTGATCTCTCCCAAGAGTTGCAGAACCCGGACACCAAGTTGCAGGAGAACTTGCATAAAATAGAGGAGACACTATTAGGTGTCAATGACAATTTTGATTTCTCAAGTAACAATCATGATTTTGGTATCGAAGAACAAGGATTGCTTGATTTATGGTTCCCCAAGTTGGGATTTTAGGTAACTAGGTGGCTTGATTATGATGAATGGCCATCTTGGAGAACTACTATATCTGCAGGTTCATGCTTTCAATGAACAGATTTTTGATCAAGACTCCTTGATGTTAGTGCTGCATCTTTCCAGGTTCATGAGAGTTGCTTCTATGATAGGTAAAATGTGAGATATTGGATGAAAGTGAAGGTAGTAGTTGATTTTTTTTTTCTTTGATAGGTAAAATGTAAGATATTAGACAAAATTAAAGGTAGCAGTTGAAAATGTATCTTTTGATAAATGATTGAGACATGATATATACCTCTTATAGCCATGAGAGAGATGTGTTTCAAGTTATGTACTTATATTTTTTAATTTTGATACTATAATGAGAATGATGTGTTTCAAAGTTATGGGCTTTTATTTTTCAATTTTGTTTTCTTCCCTGGATGTCAATGGAGTTACCATTCCAATAATCTCCATTGCATAATGAACTCCAAAATTTCCTAATGGCTCTCTAATTTTCCTACACTGACAATGAGAACATGATACAAAATGTTCTCTCTCTTGGACAGAATGTGCAATTGGTGGTATCACTAGAGAAATTAGAAATAAATCCCTTCGCTTGGACACCTCTAAACTTCTGGAGTCATTTCTGGGTGGCTCAAACTATTCCCCGTCAAGGCCGCATCCCAGGATACTCCTTACCACTGGGCCACCGGGATGGTAGTTCCCTCCTAGTAAAACTACTACTCAAAAAAATCATAAATAAAATAAATAAATATCTCATTCGGCTTGTTTACCACATGAAGATTTGGAAGCTGAAGGCCATCCAAGCAAGTGGGATAGGATCAGCTAATGCCGGGTAATATCAGGAGCCAATTTTATTATGGGAATGCGAAGAATTGGAATGATTTGAATATCTAACACAGACAACTGGATCATGGATGCCAGTGTATGATTTCCCCTCCCTCTTGGATCATGATTTTTTTGGCAGGAAGTAATTGAACATCCAAGTATTGTCACAAGAGGCTGGGTAAGTGACCAGTCCAAACATCATAAATGCAACTTTCAAAGAAATCCCAGCCCACTCCAATATGCTTGCATTAAGACCTATCACCAATTACAAAAATTATCTGAGACCCCGTAGTTTAGTCTACAAGTGAAATATGTAATACTTGATAACTTAAGAGGAAATTACCTCGAAAAAATACTCAAATTAAAAGGTAATCTACAAGTATTAGAAAAGAAATCTATAGCTCTCAAACTAGATAGTTTAGTCTACAAGTGAAATATGTAATAATTGATTAACTACAGAGGAAAGCAGGCGAAAAAATACTCTAGATTTACACTTCGGGGCAATAAAGTTGCAGAACATGGGTAAATTGAAAAATAGCATGTTCAGCTGCATTGCGGATCGAGTCCAAACAAAAGTTGTTCTGATTTAAGTTAGAACCCTTCTTTTCCTACTTAGTTCAGTATTAGAACTTGTCCAGAAAGGAAGAGGTGCGTTGAATCCTACCTAATGATCAAATAAAGTCTGGATAGAAAGGGAGACATCTTGCCTCTGGTACCTTTACCACCACCTGTTGTCTTCATTAAATCTTTTGGAATCCATTTCTTTTTCTCATAATGGCTGTGTTGTATCTCCCCGTAACCGATTAGCAGCTAGCTAAAAGCTTTTCTCAATTCTGAAATCAGTGAGGCTTGAGAAATCATTTGGCATGTGAAAACCACAACCCAGAACGGAGCTCTGCATCAGACGTTGATGCAACTCAGTTGCCCGAAATAATAAACATATGGATTGCTTCTCGTATCATCTCCATGAGCCTGACATATTAATTATCATGTGCAAACGACGGAAAATACTGGACATAGAACTTATGTGCAATTCAGACACTTTACTGCTCCATGTCTGACCAAATCAATTTCCATGGTCCACTTTTTGTGCCTAACCTGGTATATATAAGCATTTATCAAATAAAGGTGCAGGGTAGGAACAAATTAGCATTTTAATTGCCAAATACTAAAATCAGGGCTAGATTTTCAGTGAGTTACTCCCCAAAGAAAACCAAACATCTTACACAACAAAAAGAAAAAGAACAGGAACATATTTTTATTTGGGTAATTAAACAGGAACAATATCATTAGACAGTATCCTCCAAACTTCTCAGGTCATTACCCCATATACGGATGGCAAAACCCAACCCAACCCGCTCAACCCGCCCACTAATAAGTGGGTTTTAATTGTCCAATTATAAAAACAGGTTGAATTTGGGTCGCATGATGTAAACCCAATGATTAGAAGGTCGAAAATGGGTAAACGACGGGTTGAAAATGGGTTACACATGAGTACCCGTCCCTTAGATAAAATAAACCCTATTGTTTACCCACCAGCCTTTCAAATTGTTCTGTAGCCCCTTGCAAAATTATCTTCTCGAAAAACCCCAAGAAAATTAATTCTGAAACAGGTTGGCATGGGCGTAATTAGTTGTTCAGCAACAACATCAATTTCCCTAATGAAGCTTCTTCACCTCACTCCTCTATCTCCCCCTCTCAAAAACCCAAATAATATATGTTTTAAGTGCAAAACCCCAGAAAGATGAGCTGCTGCTGGGTCCATGTTTGTCAAGGCAAGCTTTGGATATTCAAAAGGGAGGAGCAGGTCTCTTGGAAAGTTGAAGGTAAATTTATTGAATATATATCTGCAGATATATGTGTGTTGTGTGTCATGATTTTCTCAGGGCATGTTTTCTTTTGAATAGTTTTAAATGCTTTAATTGAGTGCAGTGATACATGTAATTGTATGTATGTATGTATGTATATAAATTCATATACTATAAGTATATATCATGCTTTTCTTCAGGCATGTTTTCTTTTGAATTCTTTTAAATATAATTTAATTGAGTGCATATTTTATATGAATCCCCTCTTTTGTTTTGTTCTCTCTCTCTCTCCAATTCTTAAGATCTCAATAGGTAAGGAAATTAAAATTTTGAATGTTACTGCAGTAGGAGTGCACAAAATAACCGAGAACCGGAGAACCGACCCAACCCGACTTCAATGGGTTCGGGCCAAAGTGAGTTCGGGTTGATTCGGGTTACCCGACCCAACTCGAGAACTGAACCCATAATTTTTTTTTTAATCAACTCTTTTTGTTCCAATTTTTTATAAAAAAAAATGTTGAAAAGAAAATATATATCAACAATATTTAAGATGAAAACAAATGATTTAAATACATCTTATTTTCTTTTCCTATGAAGTCGTGGCATCAAAATAGGGCATTAGTTCGATTAGTTTTTTCCCTTTTTTGGGTGGTTTATGTTTCAAATTAGCTGAAAAAAATGTTGGTAGACTTCGGGTAGTGTTAGGGGGGGAAATCCTTTTTTTATCAGTAAAAGTAAAGATATATTAAATACAAGGGGCCCGAGAAGGGCACCCAACCATTACAAAAAAAAAGGGACCAACAACAAAAATCAAAGCCTAAGATCCCCCAAAAAATCCATCAGCCTATTTAAATACAAGGGATATACTTCTTTAATCCAAAAAAAGTATCTTTCACTTTCCATGCCGGGATCTCCACACCATCAAAAAAGTCTTCTGTTCCTCTCATGCCAAAGACACCAAATGAGACAAATCGGTGCTGTTCTCCAAGCAATTCTTAGTTCCTTACTAAGTCTCCTACATCTCCAATTCAAAAGGAGAAGCTTAACATTGGCTGGCACCACCCATCTGCAACCAAACAAAGCAAATAACAAACTACAGCAGTCCCATGCGAAGTTGCAGTGCAGAAGGAGATGATCAACTGTTTCTTTCTCCACTCTGTACATCAGGCAGCGGCTAGGAAGATGAAAGCCCCTCTTTGTGAGGTTTTCCGCTGTAAGAATTGCACCCCATGTCGCCTCCCTCGCAAAAACAAAGCTGCCTTAGTGGGCACTTTAGATTTCCAAGGAAAGGAAGCATCTTTCCCATTCACCAACCTCTTATAAAAAGAGCAAACCAAGAAGCCATCACTACTCCCCTCCTATTTTATCCTATCCAAGATCCCCTCCTCCAAATCCACCATCCGTAAAGAAGACATTACCTCCTCCACCTCCCGCACCTCCCAATCAAAGAAATTTCTCCTAAATTTTGGACTCTAAATCCTTCTTCCTCCCACTTCCTCATTACAATCTTCTATCATAGCCTCCTTGTCAATGGCAAAGTTATAAAGATTGGGGAATCTCTACTTGGGTCAATGGGTTGGATCTGGGTTGACCCGATATTTAACCCATCTAAAACGGATTGAGTTTGGGCTTAACCCGTTTTGACCCGACCCATTTACAACCCGCTCAGACCCGCTCATTTGCCAGGCCTACCCTCATGTAATTTTATTCAATATTTAGATAGCTAATGGCACTATGGATTGAATACCAATGCAATGATATGATCTTCCTATAATTTTTTAAAATGAAGAAATCAGTTCACCTCCAGATTCCAGCTACTACACGCAAAGTCATGAAGAGAAACAATCCTGTCCAGACGCCAGCAAGACCAAATATAGAAGCAGCCACGAGCAAGAACACCGAGGAGATCATTCCTACCAGAAACTGTTCATCACAAATAAGGAGATGATAAAGAAGTAAATAAAATGAAATATTAAAATTCCATAAAGGCAGGCACAAAGAGGTACCATGGAATATGCAGCGTATTCAAAGTCTGAAACCCCATAGTAGAGCCCATCAAGAACAAAAGCAAGAGCGTTCATTGGCTGAGATCCAGCAACAAACTGAAAATAAAATTAGTATCAAATTTCATGACTAAGTAGCATGTCTTCCTTTCCACA